>CABEEJ010002277.1:47293-116951 GCA_901482245.1 Timema douglasi | reverse complement strand
TTTTTTTACTTTTTTGAATTTTCCCATCGGTTACAGGCTAGAAGCTATAATTTTGCCAAATTTCAAGTTTCTAGCTCAACTGTAAGTGGGTAGACATTATTTGTCAGTGAGTGAGTCAGCCCTGTGGCTTTATAGTAGTATAATATGACGAGCTGGGAACAGAACGGCTGAAAGGGAATTATAAGTATTTTATTATATTTATTTATATAAAAGCAGCAAATCAGAAATACAAAAGCTAGTAAAACTAGTTAGACTTTTGTTGCCGTAAAGAGATGAAGTCTTGTACCCCAATATTTAGTCTTAAACCATGTCACCACCGAAACGGGTATTTACAGGGTGGCTACAACAATTTTACTATAAATTTCCTTGACTTTTCCAGGTTTATCAGACGACATTTAAAAAATCTCCTGACACAAACTTTTGACAGTTTATCTTTGTGAGATTTTTTGTTTGATTTTTACATTGATCACATATTTTCAAAAACAATCCTAATGGCTATTAAACATCAACAAACTTAAAAGTTATTTTTACAGTACCATATTTAATGCTTAAGTTACTATTTATGAACCCGCCTCGGTGGCGTAGTTAGCTAACACGCTAGTCGTGTTGAGCTAGACTGCCGAGGACGGGGAGAACTCTCCCTCCACGAAATTGCGGGTTCACTTCCTCTAAATTCATCCCTACCAATTCCTAACTCATTAGCGTAATTATTACTTAAGCGTATAGCCCAAACGGTTAGTAACACGCAGTGCTAGATTTAAAAAAAAAAACTCACATTTTTTTTGCCCTGTGTAAATGTAAAAATGCCTTGTTTTCCCTCTCATAATAAAACTGCCTTATCTAGATAATGCATTTTGTTTGAATTTTTAGGTGCAAATATAGTCACGTGTTTAAAATCCCTGACACTTTCTTATTTTTGATTAAATTCCCTGACATTTTCCTGTTTTCCCTGACATCAATAAATTCCCTGACTTTTCCAGGTTTTCCCCTGTCTTTAGCCCACCTTGATTTACTAATAACTGACACGACTAAACTAAATCAAAATATGAAATGTCTTCATATGGATTCTATCCAGATTCGAACCAGGGTGCCCTTCCTATGGATGTGTTCAACAACTTTTACCGGTTATATCACAGGGACTGGCAGTAAACAATCAACAAAGTGAAGTTGTGTTTGATTATTATGTGTTCCGTTAACAGTTTGTTTAGGTCTAAAACTCGGGTTATGCAGGGTTGTCCTCCTTGAATGGTTGCGTCATCAGAACCAAGGACAGGCCACAAATGGAAACAAGTTGTTTCGAGAACAGGCAGGCCACTGAACTATGTATGAGCTCAACACTAATTACTGACCTCTATCGGTTGCTATCTTCTCCCCTTCTTTTGGTTCCAGGTGCTGTATTTAAGGTAGGGTAGGTAAGGTAGGGATTGTGAGCTAAGGGCAATATTTTTGCAGTTTTTATGGTAAAGAAATTTTCCGGCAAAATAAATTTAAAAAAATACTTTTTTCAGTAGAAACTTAAAGAGTTTAACTGTCTACACAAAATAAGCTCAACATTTCTTGTAATGGGTGTCATGTAATTTGATGAAAACATTTTCTCTTCATTGGAAAAGTTTCTCGTCAAATGATAATATGCTCATGATATATGTTCAAGAACTTTTGAGATTTATTAGATGTAAACAATTAAACTCCATGTTTTAACTAAAGATATAGTTGAATTATTTTGTAAAAAAAAAAATATTTGAAAACTAAAAAAACTGACTTTTCTTACGTCCCCTTCCATCCCAGGTCCACTTTACCCGCGTCAGGGTACCCCGGCCCTACCCTTCCCCCATTGATATGGAATCACAATCTCGCAGTAATCTGAACTGCAGGTGACGGAGAGGGCTGGGTAACAGCTTTGTTCGGCTGTACTGATGTTTTTTCCCTTTAAACAGTTCCCCTTTCTCCCTCGACGAAAATGTGGGTACTTTTCTTCTTTATCGTACCTATCTTCTCCCTATCATATTAGCGTGGATATTTGGTTAGTCTAGACAAGTAGCAAGACGTGGTGGACCATTACTTAACCAAGTAGCGTATAGCATACAAACTACAATCTCATTTAGATAAGGAGGAACTTTATTGACAGCTATTAAAGGTAATAACACTATTTTCATATATTTATATGCAAAGTCGCGTGATCTGAAACCGTCATTTTTCATTGATAATATAAATATCTTTGAACTAAGACTAATACTAAAGTAGAATAGTATCGATGTGTACCACAAGTATGCACGTATAGTATAGCATGCAGACTTATAACACCTTAGTAGATTCGGGTTGAATGGAGGATTGCTCGTATATCTCATTGTATTGAAAAATAGTTATTGTTTTCATGAGTTATTGGTCAACTACTCTTCTAGAAGAGCTCGCTCCAATATAACTAGATAGTAAACTTAGCATACAAGGCTTGGAGGTTGCAAATTTCAATTCTTGTGTGATTAAAGGCAAAACTATTAAAATATAGGAATTCTATTTAAAGGATGCTATATTTATATTTACCTTTTAAAAAACAAATACTTATAAAACTATTAAAAAAACGTGATAAATAATTATTTTAACTGGTTAAAGAAAGAGGAAATGGTTATTTCAAATACGGAGAGACAATTAGAAATGTTTATTTCAAAGACAGTGAAGAAGGAAGAAGAAATGAGTTTGTTGTTATTGGAAAATTTTGTTATCTAATAAGAGAGATTTGAAGGGTGAAATTTAATATAATGCAGTAACATTCTAATTGACAAATAATATAAAGACATGCTACTTTGGTGAACTCTCCCAATGTACCCGATCAGGGACTGAACGCCGTTCTCCGAATCAAACTCAAATACCTAACGCAAATCTGTTGTGCCAATATTTAAAACCTCAATTCAAGATTGAAATGTTGGTGTCAAATATTCATTAAAGACAGTTTAAAAGTGTATAAATTTACCTGCGTTTATTCATACGCCAAGGCATTCATCCACCATTTCTGGCAGATTGTGTTAATTTTGACATTTTTGGGTTAAATAAAGATAATTTTTCTTAAATAATGATTTGAGTTTTTTTATTCTAAAGTTAAAAATATTCTGTATCGGCAGTCCGACTGAGTGTATTTGTCTCCTCCCCTTCAATGGCATATCTCCCTCCCTCTCCTTCCCCACCCCGCTAATGACTCGTGATTGTTGTCCTTGGATCACGTGATATTCCCCTACATACGTGCCAGCCTGAACGACTGCCTGCCTGTAGTTAGGGATATGGGTCAGGACGAACTATCAGTGTTTACTGGACTAGGATAGTTAACGTGTTTCTTTGCTAGTTCTTCACACGACATCATCTCCCCAGATACGCATCTAGCCTTAGTATGCATGCATGTAGCTTCCATCTATAGTACACATCTAACATATATATATATATATATATCACGCATGTAGCATCTATATTTATTACACATCTAACGTCTAGCTTTAGTACGCGTCTTGCTTTAATCTAGAGTACACATCTAACCTATATCGATAGTACACGTCTAGCCTCCATTTATAGTACAAATCTAACCTATATATAGTCCACTTCACTTATAATTCAAATCTTACCTTTATTTATAGTACACATGTGGCCTCCTTATATAGTGCACATCTAACCTCTATCTATAGTACACCTCTATCCTTCATCTATATTACACATCTAACTAGCTTTAGTATGCATCTAGCTTTAATCTAGAGTATACATCTAACCTCTATTGATAGTACACATCTAGCCTCCATTTATAGTACACACCTAACCTCTATCTATAGTACACATCTAGCCTTCATCTAGATTACATATCTATCCTCTATCTATAGTACGCATGTAGCCTCCACACATCTAGCCATCATATGTTCTAGAGTAGGCACCTATTGTTCATCTATAGTACACGTAGTCTTCATCTTTAGTACACATCTAGCATCAATCTCTGTTATCCTAAACATCTATCCTCCATCTGACACATAGTTTTCATCTGAAACATACGAGTAGGACATATTAGTTCCATTTATACCCTAAGACTTCTGCTACCTTCTCAACTCTTTGATTAAGCAACGTAAAACAATATGCACTTAAGTGGGGGGGAGGAGACTAATTACTCAAAAAACAACATATCTATGCAAATACAATCAAATGATTCTTTATTTAACAAATTGACATAACATTAGCTGACAGGAGAGCAGTGATAGACTAATTCAAGAAAAATATGTTTCATAGATAAACGTAAAGCGTGAAAACCAATGAACTTGGAAAGCAAATTCTTAAACAATAATACAAGATAAATAATAATAGCAAGACAATCCCTCAACGGGACAGTTTTTGAGAACAAAGAAACCTGAAAAATATATTATTCGTGTGATCTCAGTAAATAATGATAATCAATTAGATCAAAGGTCTTAATGTACAAAATGTACCCTTAAGGAGTCAAGTAAAAGGGACAATATTTCATCCTAACTGAGTAAATGAATGAGACCAAATATTATACATTGGTACTCGTATGGGGCCAAATCTAATAGACAAAATTTTACACCTTAATCTTTATAACCTTAATTAGGTCTTAGATGTACAATGATCTCTATCAAAAGGGACTATTAGACAATATAAATTAATATTATACTCGAGTATTCAATACATTAACTAACTTTCAATTACACGCAAGAATACAATACAAAAATATTATTGCTGGAAATATCAGGAAAGACGACCAATCATAAATAATCAGGATAACGCAAAATCTATTCTTACATTAAAATTAAAGTCTTAAGTGTTAAAATTAATCATAGCTCACAGAATAAGATTCTAAAGTATTAATTTTAAAGGTTTACGTTCAAAACACAGGAAAACAGCTAGAATCCAAATGACAAAAAAAAATAGTCAAAAAGAGGCCAGAACATTGAAAATTGCTTAACGAACCGCAAAAAGAAATTTGCTGAATACATCTTTGAAAGATTACGACGGAGGTAGAAATTATAAATTACTTACATTATGAAGTCGTAGATATGTCGTTTGTCGTGATTTGATGTTGAGCCAAGAAGTTGTTGATTACTCTTTCAGCTAAAGCCATTCTCTCGGCGTGGATATCAGAAGAGAGATCCACCTCTGTTAGAGTAGGTGAATTTGATCTTTGAGTGATAGGTCACAGTCGTGAGCCCTTATCCTCTTCTTTTTTTTTATGGTTAACCTGCATGATTTATTGATACACAATCATTTTCCGTAAAAGAATATTATGCATTAGCACATTTTAGCACTCATGAGAGATGAAATTGAGTATGAAGTTGTGTAGGGACATGAAAAATGGAAATGATTTCATGACTGTGTAAATGTTTTTTTTAAAGGAGGGGAGTGTAACTTAGGTTTCAGAGGTAATGTCAAAGTTAAAAAGTAAGGCTAGATAAATGAAGGATTGTTTGGATGGATTTGTTTCGATAGATTGGTTTAGATGATTGCGGTGTTGAGCATATTTGGGCTTATCTCAGATTTGGCCTCTGGAAAAAACGTTCTTCATCAGGGTCGTATCTTCCCAGGTCTCTTATAATATTTTTTATTGTGTGTGGCTGCTTCTCCATAGAACTTATCTATTTATTTTATTTATCCCTACAGGTCTCCATCAGCACTCTACTGTTTGTCATTTCATGGAGATCCACTACACTCGTTCTTATGTCCACACCAGTGATTGTCCCAAGGATATTATTTTGAACAGTATAATAAAGTGGATTTTGACTGCGTAGCTCCAAACAATACATTCGTATCGTAACATGGGCTGTACAACGCTTGTATAGAGTTTAAGATTATTTTGTTGATTAAGTTCACGGCTTTTAAAGAGTCATGCAATTGGAAGACTCGTCCAAACGATTTTTTCGTTGTAGAATCTATATGCCAGTTCCATATTAGCTTCTTGTCCATTATGGCTCCTAGATATTTAATTTCGTTTTGCATTTAAACTTAAATGGGATACTGTAGAAAGCCCTCTGCAAGGTTTTTTCTGCCTCTTGATACAATCATTTCCGATGACTTGGCTGGATTTACTCTAATTCGACATTTTGTGTGAAGGTCTTCTAATTTAACAATGTTTCGCTGCATCGTTAAGTTCGAGTAATGTATGTTCCTTTGGATCGTGTATAATAATTGTTTCATCAGCAAGGAGTCTCATCTTAATTTTCTCACTGGTAGGTACATCGGCTACAACATTTATTGAGTACAGGTAGGGTACCAGACTAGATCTCTTGGTACTCCCGATCATATTGGATGATGTTTTGACTTTGCACCAATGATTTTCACTTTAAACCCTCCACGTTGCAGGAAGCTATTTCCTATATTTATCACCCAGGTAGTAAAATTGAAATGTATAAGATTTTGTAGAAGGCCCGTGTGCCAGACCTTACAACTTTTCTCTCTCTCCAAGAAAATAGCTATCAGCTGATTTTTCTGGTGGTATCTTTTGGTGGCTTCTTAGATTATATCAACTATGGGCTGGATTTTTGAGTGTAGAGATCTAAATCCAAACTGTAACTCAGATATAATATGGTTTGAAATGATGATGTGATATAAGTTTTTCTAAATTTTATTTAAAGTACTGATATGACGGCGATTTTGAAGGAACCTTTTATCTTTTCCCTTTTGGCAAAGCTAGTGCCGTGGCTTGTTTCTATGTGTTCAGGAAATGATAAAGCGTTGTCAATTCATTCAGAATGAATAGGAGAGCTACTGCATTTGATGGAAGATATTTCAACACCCCATTTGTAATCTGATCATGGCCAGGTGCTTTATTTCTAGGGGGATTTCTGATAGTGCATTGCAGTTCTTCGGTAGTGATCTCCTCTGCTTTGTCTCGTGTTAGTCAGTACAGAAAATCTTATAACGTCCTTGTTGAGTTTCTTTTGAAGTTCTCGTCTTTCGGTTCAATATTGGGATTAAATTGGTTCGAGAGTGTCCTCGCAATGGCTTCCGCTTTACTCTCGCTGGCTCCATGAATGGCCGATTAGGCTTTCAAATTATTTCGTCAATTTCCATATATATTTTAGTTATCTGTAGCTGCCATGGTCAAATACTTATTCCAATTTGTTCTAAGAATTTGAATTAACTTTCTCCCATTCTTGTCCTTGTATAAACGTTGAGGCAGCTAGCCTAGAGATTTACCATGCAACGTCAAGCATGCAGCAACAGCCGGCTTAGGATGCCACTCAACAGGTCAGGAAACTAACAACCTTAGAGTTTGAAATAAATATCAGAATTTATCATTATTCATATAATTTAAATTTTTAATCGACAAGTGGTTGATAGATGTTCCTAGTCGATTTACTTAAGTAGCACTCTTCACTATCCTTGTAAGCAGGGCTATTAAGACAATGTGAGTCTAAGACAAAACAAATCTTTTGTTCGGCAGTTTTTCAACTTTAGCACTGAACCGTTCTAATACATATACTCGATATTTATGTTACTTAATAATTTCTCGTGTTTTTTGGAATATTGATCAACCCACTAAATGGTGCTTTATTAAATAATGCAAACAATCAATCCAATTAACTTAACAAAAGTAGATTCCACTTTGCAGCATTGCACTGTTAGTTTTATGTAGACCGACAGTGGTAGCACAATGGTGGTGTATTCTACTGTACTGCGGCACATTACTCGAATAACGTAAACCTTAAATTACATAAAGTTACGGTTCTCAGGAATCTGGAATGGAATTCTATTTTTGCAATTATTTGTACACTATTTGATGTGAAATCTAGAATAATAACTGTCAATGAATTGAATTGTTTTTAATGGGAAATGTGACCCTCTGGAATGTAAGGCCTGGGGCAACTGCTCCCTTTTCCACCCACATTATAGACGTGGTTCTGCTTGTAATATACACAAACAGTGGCACAGGAACGTTTTTAATTGGGGAAGGCGGGTAAATATAATCATGAGCTGTTATAGGGGATAACATTTATGGGATTAAAAAAAAAGACCATGAAAATATAATATTTAAAGATCCCACTGTGCAATTTTCTTATTTATTTTAGGCATGCCAAAGTTTAGAATTAATACACACAAAACAAATTAAGAAAAATTATATCTGATGCGACTCAACCAAAAGTTACGAAACACTAAAAATTAAAGTAGGTTTCCAAACAACTTTGCTCTATATTCGTTACTAGATATAAAACCACAAACTAGTTTTGCAGTTTCAAGTTTATTGAGCCTCTCAGCGTATGCATTAAGCAGACACATATGATTTAGTTAGTCTTTGTTGCCTCATCGTCGAGCGAAGATAGTTTTTTATGCGTTCAAGCATCGAAAAACTTCTTTCTGCAGTTGCTGATAAAGCTGGTATTACTCACTAACAGAGTCTTCAAAATCTCTTCAGTGTGCGCTCCAAGCACATTTTATTTTTATTTTGTTAACTTAGTGTGAACCTTGTATCTTGCCTCAACAAATCTTTACATCATATAAGTTTTATTATGTTATTTTGAGGTGGTAAAAATTATACTTCCAAACCCCATTTTTAGAGGGGTAAAACTTCCCCCTGTACCCTCTTCAGCCCAGTTCCTTCGTCATTGTACACAAATAAACATAAGAAAACACAACCGACATATATTGACTCTTACAATCTAATTTACACTCTAACACGGAGAAATATACCAAAACATAATCTCTATAGTGTCAATAATTGGGTTTCTTCATCCATCTAATATTTACAAAAACAATAGCAATTATTTTATATAAATCTCCAGAGCTTCCAGTAGTGCCATCAAGGAGTGCTTCCTAAATTCACAAATTCCTATTGGAGTGGAGTTCGGTGGCGCACTCGGAAATGTTATTCTTGGTCGGTCACTACAGATGACACTGCAAATATTTGAGTTGTATAAAGTCTTTGAGTGAAATGCTTCTTCCGGGTTTTGAGGGTTTTAAAAAATATTCCCAATTTGAATAATTGTACAACAAATGCCAATGGGACACATTACACGACTAGAAATTAAGCTGTTATTTTAAAATGTGCATTGTGGCAGTATGAAAAAAAACGCCTGTTTAAACGTTATTAAGGAAACTCTGACCAAATTAATACTCGACAAGAGCGAGAGGAAATAATTCACTGAACGATGTATTCTTCTTAGATAAACTGTGATCCAACTTTGATTTAATCTTAAATCATATCCTCATTTGGACATACGTTTTGTTTTTTCTGAGTTTCAAAGGTTCTTTTTATACAACTAATATGATAAAATCATCACTTTACTTTTCTTTCGTATATTTACTTTCTTTAAACACCTCTGAGAGAAAGTATTGTGATCGTCAAAATATTCAAATTCAAGATTTTGAAAAGACATCGACGTTTCATGACCCCCTGAAACAAACAAAAAATGTGTTTCCGTAATGCCATTTTTTTATCTGTACCTCGGGCTAGAGCCGAAACTATTTAACAGATTGGGCTAAAACTTGGTGTCATGGCCTTTCATAAGGTCCTTCCAAGGTTTAATTATTCTTTTAAATTTGATATCCAACCCTAAATTTAAGGGTAGTTTACTAAATGGCAAAAAGACAAAAAATCAATTTTCTCAAAATCTGATCAAACGATTTTGATTATATCTCTAATTGTTTTTTATTATAAATTAGAGGGAAATTATCATTTTTTCATGAAAATGTCTTTGGAGGTACTTTACATTTTTTTATTTGAAAAATACTTTTATAAAATCTAGAGTTTCCAAGCTATACTACATAAATCTATTTTTTTTTTTAATTAATATCTTTGAAATATGAAATTGATTGTTATGTTCTTTGGTAGACAGATATTGTTCATTCACGGGAGGAGTTTACCTGGGAAAGGTCTTTTTTCTTACCAATATCCTACTATATAATAGATTTCTGGTAGGGAAAAAAGTCCTTTCCCAGGTAAACTCCTACCGTGAACGAACTTTATGTTCCTCTTTCCTCAATGTTTCTGTAACAGTGTTTTTTAGTTAATCCATGCTCTTTGGTGGAGTGTTTCTACAACAATGTACATTATTTTGTTTTAAAAATCCTATAAGTTTTTAATAAATATATCTATTTTAAGCTAAAAGAGAGAGAAAATCTGTGAGGTGCCGCGTACCACTGAATGATATAGAAATGCGCTGTATTTTTTTAATGTGAAATATATGTGTTATTAATTGTGCTCTTGTATTTTATTTTATTAATACGTGGTTTTAAATTGAAGAGATATTATTCACAAAATAAAATACAAACACCCTTTATTAATAAATCTATTTTGAAAAGCAGAGCTGGTCGGTTTTAGCACCAAACCTCGCCAATAATTGTACATTTAACTAATCGCTAACCAGACACAATAAAAGAATTAATCGCAAACCTACTTGAAATGATGCCAATGTTTAGTCCATAAGTCACTTCCTTTTTTTCTCTCTTTTTTTTTAAGGACGCCGGTGAGAGTGGAGTATTCCCCGTTGACGATGTATGATCGCTCTACAGTCTAGAATCTCTCGCCTCAAGGGAAGTTTGGGTGAGAAGTCTAATTATAACGTATGTTGGCAGCTCTGCCAACGTGTTGTTGAGATACACAGTGAGCCAGCCAGCAGCCAGTGAGCCATGCTGCCAACACGTGGTCCTCAGTACATTACCTCCTGCATCAGCTCTACTACGCAGGAAGCGCACGATTCCCGCCAGCAACATCGTATCCAGACAATGTGTATACTTACAAACTACAAAGGAAAATAAAAGTATTAGTCAAATTAATAAAGAATCTTATTATGGGTGTACGAAGTCCACTTTTTCAACTCGAATCGAATATAAGAAATATTTTCTAAGATGAATCGAAGTTAGAAAACTTTATTTTTTAGTTGTTTTATGCTCGAAAACAAAATTGTATTGTGTTTATTTATATTACCTCATGCACTAACGGGAATTGAGAAATGTTTTATCGTACAATTGTTTGTAATATTTCGTGTTAATCTGACAAATCAAGTTGTTACTATCATAACATTCAACTCAGTTACTTCAGATTTTTTTTTCTCCACGTGAATATTAGTTTGTAATGTACGAAACACCTCATACATAATAACTAAATTTGAACATAAATTAAATATTTCAACTGTCAATATTTTTATTGACGAAGCTTCGAAATCATCATTTGTTTCACCCGCCTCGGTGGCGTAGGTTGCTAACGCGCTAGTCGTGTTGAGCTCGACTGCTGAGGATGGGGAGATCGAGGTTCGAATCTCGGTTGGGTGAACTGGGGTGGTTTTTCCTAAATGGTTTTCCACTCTCCCTCCACGCAAATACGGGCTCATTTCCTCTAATTCAACCTACCCAATGCCTAATTCATTAGAGTAATTACTACTTAAAGCGTATAACCCGAACAGGTAGTAAGACGTGGTGCTAAAAAATAATAATAATCATTTGTTTCGAAGCGAAGTCGAAGCTAAGTTGAAGTTTCGAAACTTTGCATACCCCTACATCCTATAATTCTCATAAGCTAAGTTTATTCACTAATTTATTAAATAAAATAATACAGTAATATTTATTTAATCTATAAAAAATATGCCTAATTGAGTATATGTATATAATGAAATATATTGTAATTGGGCTTATCATAAAGCTTCGCTGTTTTAACTCACTCACACTAGCATTAGTTGGTCTGGTTTGCAGATAACTGGGAGGTCGGGGTTCAAATCTAGGCAGGGTAGTAGGATGATACGGGGAGAAGGGCGGGAGAGATATTCCTGAAAGGTCTAAGAAATAGTTCCTTCTAGTGTGAGACTAATAACTACCACCAAGCCCTTCTGGGAGGCAATCATCATTATATCACCACATTGTCATCACTGGAAAATACTGGGCTTGAACTAGGAACTTTCACCAATAATAAACATTTTAGTTAAACAGGTTTTGATTATAAATTATATAATTGAGTATACTGCTGTGCATGTCAATTGTAATTTTAATAAGTACATTTTTAATATCTTACAAATAATTTGATAAGCCCGTTTCCGGTTATAAAAATTACGAGGAAATGGCTTATCATATTTTAACAAACGAACTTTTATTTTAAAGGTTAGGTGCCCATAATAACAGTAAAAATAATAGTTTCCAACGAAAATCTGATTTTCCCAGAAAACTTTCGGATTTTTATTTTTAAGTTGTATGGTGCGATAAATATAAAAATTATGGCAAAAATGTATGTTTAATAAACAAATCAATGATGGTAATATAGAAATATATAATTTTGTTAAGATTGATACTTTTCCTTTTTAATTTTTTTATACTTTACCTCCGATCACTAAATGGCCATTGTAATAGCTGGTCCTAACAAATGTAGACCCCTATTACCTATTTTTTTAAACTGGGGAAACATTTATTATTATTGGAATGTTATCATTAATTACCATTTAAATCGACAATATCGACTTTATCTCGCAAATTAAAATAATAAGTTGTCAATTTCGAGAAAATATTTTCTTACGTTTTGTTTCACGTATGAAACGATACAATAATTGTCTTAATATGTTTTGTTATATTTTATAATTGAAAAAATTGATAAAATGATTTTGGAATGTGTTAAGATAACCATTTTAATTGTTTAAAAGTATGGAGTTTGTTGTTCACCTTTTCAAATAATTCTTCAATACAAAATATAAGTTCAAACATGTTTCCATGCTACCACTCAATTTTGTGTGGATAATATTTCAAAGTAATGTTCTGTGTTTTCTATCTATCTTCTCTCTCACACACACACACAAACACGCTTTAACTATCACTCTTATTCTCTCACGCACACTCTAGCTCTCTCACGCACACTCTAGCTCTCTCACGCACACTCTAGCTCTCTCACGCACACTCTAGCTCTCTCACGCACAATCTAGCTTTCTCACGCACACTCTAGCTCTCTCACGCACACTCTAGCTCTCTCACGCACAATCTAGCTCTCTCACGCACACTCTAGCTCTCTCACGCACAATCTAGCTCTCTCACACACATTCTAGTGCTCTCACGCACAATCTAGCTCTCTCACGCACAATATGGCTCTCTCGCGCACACTATAGCTCTCTCACGCACACTCTAGCTCTCTCACGTACAATCTAGCTCTCTCACGCACAAACTAGAGCTCTCACGCACAATCTAGCTCTCTCACACTCACTTTCTAACTTTAATAAACTCAATCTCACACTCACTCACACAGACCCCCCGGGGGAGCCTTAAGAAAGCCCCAGCTACTAAGTTTCAGCCCAATCGATAAAATGGTTTCGGATCTAGTCCAAAATACAAACACACAGACAAACTGTATTGCAAGAAAACACTTTTTCAGTTTCAGGGGGTCACGAAACGTCGACCTCCTTCAAAATCTCAAATTAGATTTTTTTTTTATGATCACAATACCTTCTCAATCAAAGTGGTCACGAGAAAGTAAAAAATGGTTCACAGTTTTTTTGTTGGGTTCTACAATCTACATTAATTTTACGGTTATGTAGACAGTCAAAATACTACTCAAGGTTCTCAAAAAATATTTGTTTTACAGCTAACTATGAAACGTTCACGATCATTTTTCAACACAATGAAAAACTCAAAATAGTTGGCGCTAGGGTGGTTAAGGGGGCAGAGGAGGGGAAGGGAGTCTGGGAGTGGTGGGAGAGATGTAGGGAGGGGAAGGGTATATGCAAATTAACAGTTTCGTGAATAGCTAAAACAACAAAAATAAGTAGCTTCATAAGCCAAGAGAATAGTTTGTCAAATACAGTAGTCTATTTTGTAATGTGTAATATACAATAGAGTATGTTTTGTAATGTGTAATATTCAGTAGAGAATGTTTTGTAATGTGTAATATACAATCGAGTATGTTTTGTAATGTGTAATATTTAGTAGAGAATGTTTTGTAATGTGTAATATACAGTAGAGTATGTTTTGTAATGTGTAATATACAGTAGAGAATATTTGTAATGTGTAATATACAGTAGAGAATGTTTTGTAATGTGTAATATACAGTAGAGAATGTTTTGTAATGTGTAATATACAGTAGAGTATGTTTTGTAATGTGTAATATACAGTAGAGTATGTTTTGTAATGTGTAATATACAGTAGAGTATGTTTTGTAATGTGTAATATACAGTAGAGTATGTTTTGTAATGTGTAATATACAGTAGAGTATGTTTTGTAATGTGTAATATACAGTAGAGTATGTTTTGTAATGTGTAATATTCAGTAGAGAATGTTTTGTAATGTGTAATATATAGTAGAGTATGTTTTGTAATGTGTAATATTCAGTAGAGAATGTTTTGTAATGTGTAATATTCAGTAGAGAATGTTTTGTAATATGTAATATACAGTAGAGAATGTTTTGTAATGTGTAATATTCAGTAGAGAATGTTTTGTAATGTGTAATATACAGTAGAGTATGTTTTGTAATGTGTAATAAACAGTAGAGAATGTTTTGTAATGTGTAATATACAGTAGAGAATGTTTTGTAATGTGTAATATACAGTAGAGAATGTTTTGTAATGTGTAATATTCAGTAGAGAATGTTTTGTGATGTGTAATATTCAGTAGAGAATGTTTTGTAATGTGTAATATACAGTATGAGTATGTTTTGTAATGTGTAATATACAGTAGAGTATGTTTTGTAATGTGTAATATACAGTAGAGAATATTTGTAATGTGTAATATTCAGTAGAGAGTGTTTTGTAATGTGTAATATACAGTAGAGTATATTTTGTAATGTGTAATATACAGTAGAGAATATTTGTAATGTGTAATATACAGTAGAGAATATTTATAATGTGTAATATTCAGTAGAGAATGTTCTGTAATGTGTAATATACAGTAGAGAATGTTTTGTAATGTGTAATATTCAGTAGAGTATGTTTTGTAATGTGTAATATTCAGTATAGAATGTTTTGTAATGTGTAATATTCAGTAGAGGAATGTTTTGTAATGTGTTAATATACAGTAGAGTATGTTTTGTAATGTGTAATATACAGTAGAGAATATTTGTAATGTGTAATATACAGTAGAGAATGTTTTGTGATGTGTAATATACAGTAGATAATATTTGTAATGTGTAATATACAGTAGAGAATGTTTTGTAATGTGTAATATACAGTAGAATATGTTTTGTAATGTGTAATATACAGTAGAGTATGTTTTGTAATGTGTAATATACAGTAGAGAATATTTGTAATGTGTAATATACATTACAGTAGAGAATGTTTTGTAATGTGTAGTATACAGTAGAGAATGTTTTGTAATGTGTAATATACAGTAGAGAATGTTTTGTAATGGGTAGTATACAGTAGATAATGTTTTGTAATGTGTAATATACAGTAGAGAATGTTTTGTAATATGTAGTATACAGTAGAGAATGTTCTGTAATGTGTAATATTCAGTAGAGAATGTTTTGTAATGTATAATAAATAGTAGAGTATGTTTTGTAATGTGTAATATACAGTAGAGAATGTTTTGTAATGTGTAGTATACAGTAGAGAATGTTTTTTAATGTGTAATATTCATTAGAGAATGTTTTGTAATGTGTAATATACAGTAGAGTATGTTTTGTAATGTGTAATATTCAGTAGAGAATGTTTTGTAATGTGTAATATACAGTAGAGTATGTTTTGTAATGTGTAATATACAGTAGAGTATGTTTTGTAATGTGTAATATACAGTAGAGTATGTTTTGTAATGTGTAATATACAGTAGAGTATGTTTTGTAATGTGTAATATACAGTAGAGAATATTTGTAATGTGTAATATACATTAGAGAATGTTTTGTAATGTGTAATATACAGTAGAGAATGTTTTGTAATATGTAATATACAGTAGAGAATGTTTTGTAATCTTAATACACAACAATGCTTCGATAGCTCGAGTTGAACGAGACAAGACACGTCTCGAATTACACGAAACGGCCGGAGCAAATGAAAGTACGTGAATGTTTTTTAAGTGTAAAAAGTACCTAATATATATTTAAAAACAGTAAGATTTGGATAGTTCAACATTGGTTAATTTGAAAAATTGGTTAGTTATAACCCAACATGATTCCTCATGAAATTTATATTTGAATCAATGGTTAAAAGTAACATTTAATTTGAATTTTAGAAGGAATATTTGGCTAGTTCGAAGCCTGTAAATTGTTAATTTTTTTTCTAGTTTGTACTCATTTCAAATTTAGTTTAACGATCTTCATCAAACCACCCCACATATGGAGAGTGTTTAATATATTTAGAGTTAGTCTAGTGACACAAAAGTAAATAAGGTGGGGAACTATTCACCGGCGGCGAATTAATTTCCTAATATAGGAGATGTGTTGGCTCGGCTTCCATCAATTTTTATTTTAAGTCTTCAATTTTCTTATGCTAGTTTTTCCAAATTTTTATATTGGTTTTTTAATTTTTCTTTTTGTTTTTATACGTGTGAGATTATAATATGTAACATAATTTGAGGTTATTGACTTATTTCGAACCAGCTGCCTAGATACTCATAAATAAGGTTAACTCGATTTTTTTTTTCTTAGATTACCCATCGCATCGCACTTAGGCCTATGATACCAGACAGTTTAGTGTAGTACTATGTCGAGTCTACCTCACCGCCGCGGCCGCAGTTTTTGATGGCTTATAGCCAAGTGGTTTTTTTTTCTATATTGTAGCATACCAATTAAGTGTGGCGACACTAAAACCCCCATATTTTATTGCCGTGATCTAGCAAACATATTTTAAATCAAGTTCATTGCGATTTCTTTTATTTTTGAAATGATTTTTCAATGTTTTTCTATTTTTTCGATACTCAATACTATTTTTAACTACCCACTCGATACTCGATACCCCCGGTGGTATCGAGGTATCGTGAATAGTATCGACCCATCCTTAATTACTAGAATTTGAAAAATAAACTATCAATAGTTTTCTGTATTTCTATTTGCTAACGTTGTTTCGCTAAAACTGTCGAAACTTCTGTTTGGTACCTATTTTGTACCGTTTTAATGCTATATTACAAATGTTTCTTTCTTGCTAGGTTTTCTCTACTGTTCTAATTTGAATCTCGTTATACCAACGTCTCTTATAACGTAGATCCTGATACACCCTGGGTAGTTATTCATCCCCGAATAATTGGTGTGTCACATATTATGGAGGTAAGGGATTTGTAAATGTAATTGGAAGAGTAGTTAGTCGATGTTCCAAAAGATCAGAAAGCACTAAAAGGCTTAAAGACCGTGATTGGATGCCAAGAGGCACAGGATATTTTGAGAAAGTAAAGGCTATGCAGGTAGCTTCGTTCGCTAAAAAATTATGACATTCCAAAACATGGTCTTGAATTTAAAAAAACACAAAAATAAGTGATTAAATAGTTTTTTTTAATTATTATTGTGGTGACTTATTGTATTAAGTGAAAATGCAAGAGATTTTCGAAAACTGTCTGTACACAAAAGGAAAATAGAGGATGGCAGACCCCCGTATCCCACTTTGACGTGTGTGAGAGCCGACTCTACTACTGTTTCCTTCACATGTGCAACTAAGCTAGATTAGGGTGGAGTACGACGTGTGCGTCAGGCCGAGCAAGGCCTATGTATTTTAAGATGCGTGAAAGTAATAAATGAAAGTACGATTCTATGAGAGTAGGGCAGGGCAGACCTGGCAGACAGGGAAAGCCACCAGGACCACCCACTTAGTGGAAGTTAGAGCAGGATAAATAATAATAATAGTAATAGCATCGCATCTTACTACCCGTTCGGGTTATACGCTTTAAGTACTAATTACTCTAATGGATTAGGACTTGGGAAGGTTGAATTAGAGGAAGTGAACCCGCATTTGCGTGGATGGAGAGTGGAAAACCATTTAGGAAAAACCACCCCCAGTTCACCCGAGCGAGATTCGAACCTCGATCTCCCCGTCCTCAGCAGTCGAGCTTCAACATGACACGCGCGTTAGCCAACTACGCCATAGAGGCGGGTAGCAGGATAAAGATCCTGGGACTAAATCGAGGGTAATCAGCGATGGTATCGTGCAGGGTGCGTGCACAAGTTAGCATGGTCTGACACGTATTCCCGTCGGTGTAGGATATTACTGGAAATGTCAAGGATATAATAGTATAATAGTACTACTGGGTCTCATGTTCTCTAACAGAAACGAGCTAGCTTGGTTGGGGTGGATAGCTTGGGTCACCAAATGAAAGAGCTACAAGTAGACCCCCCTACCCGCCAGTTAGGTGGCTCAATTACTAGGGTGTCTATTATTGACAACTCGCATTGAATGTATATGTTACCAGATTTAAATTTTGAAAGATTTATAATAACTAAGTCTATAGGTGTAATGAGGGATGCTGGTGAATATGATGCTGATGGTGAAGTTGAAGGTCAATGTGTAGTTTTCAAAAGCTATGGATATTCTTGGGTTCTTATTCTTGTGGCTTCTGTTCACCTGAAATAATACACACAGTATGAAGGTCCCAGGGCCACGTCTAGGGGGAGGCAAAGGGGCAATTACCCTAGGCCTCACATTCCAGGGGGCCACATTTACCCACAAAATTATTAAATTCAATTACAGTTACTATTCTAAATTTAGCATCAAATAATGTACAAATAATTAACAGCAATAAGTATTCGCTTAGTGATAGGATTCAATTCAAGATTCCTGAAAACCGTAACTTTATGTAATTTAATATTTACATTATTAGAGTAATAAGCTGCAGTAGAGTAGAATACGTCACCATTGTGTTACAACTGTCGGTCTAAATAAAACTAACATTGCAAGGGTGCAAAGAGGAATTTACTTTTGTTAAGTTAATTGGATTGCATTTAATAAATTACAATAAATGAATTGGTTGATCAATATTCATTAAACATGAGAAATTATTAATTATCATAAGTTCTGAGTATGTATCAATATGTTATAACGGCTAAATACTAAAAACTGAAAAACTGCCGTACAAAGGGGGGGGTTTTACAATAATTTTTTTTTTTGCCCCGGGCCTCACATTTCCTTAAAACGGCCCTGGTAGGCCTTACCTAAATACAATAATTATATTCAATTTGTTTCATCAGTCACTTTCCCTGTAACTTGTTTGTGTTCGTGGTCGCTAGGTTTATCGTGCACGGTAGTATAATATTAGAAGAGTTTATATATAGACCTAATCTATTAGATAATCACTATTTAAAAAATAATGTATTCATCGGTTATAGCCCGGTTGTCTTATAACACGGGTCGGATTCCTACCACGCCCTCATGTTATAACAGGGGAGCGACCCACTTCGGTGGTCGCATGGCTTAAGGCGCTAATCTCACAGTAAAATATACTGCCGATGACTGGGAGATCGAGGTTCGAATCTCGGTAGGGGGAGGGGTGTTTTCCAAACTGGTTTTCCCCTCTCCCTCCAAGCAAATGTGGGTGCACTTCCTCTAAATATACTATTCCTTATCCCTAACCCATTAGCGTAATTACAGTAGCCCCATGGCTTCTTTGGTGCTGACTGACAGCTTTGAAAAGTTACCAGACCAAATTATGTATCCCTACGCCGAACCATATGATCTGCAAAAACATGTGTTTAGCATCTGTCACTTCTGACGGTCAAAATTTAGGTATATACCTAAATGTTGACTGTCAGAAGTCAGCTGTGAGCTCTCAGTCAGCACCAAAGAAGTCATGGGGCTACTGTAGCACATAAATGTATAACCCGAATGGGTAGTAAGAAGCAGTGCTAAAAAATAAAAATAAATAAAACAGGTGAACGGTGCATTTTGAAGACGGCGCACCTCCACGAAAACAGGGCGGAGGGTACACCAATTACAGAGAGGCCAAGGAATCACCCACTAGGACCAGTTTTCACGGCCACAGAGCGCTGAATCTTGGTGGTTGGCGCCTTTTCGTTCGACAAGGCCTAGTTTGACCGTGTGTTCTGACGAGATCAGTGCTGGGATTGCATCATCTGACCGAGGGGTTCACAACACGCGGACAGAATACCACTATTGCATGACAAATCACCGGACAGTAAGATAGTTAACTGATAGAAGCCGGAATCACAATATTTAATATTTTTATTTTCTCCTCAAACCTCCTCCCTCTACAAAAAAAATATTATATCTCATAATATTTGTTATAAGACAGTATTCATCTGGTATACAATGTAGGGCTATATGCTGATATTTTAGTAGAGGTTAATATGTCCTCAGTGGCGGCTTGCTGGCTAGAAGTAGGTAAAAGAGATAGGTTAGGGGACAAGAGCACCTAGAGCTTACTACATATATACATAGAGTCATCAAATAGCGAATTGAAGACGAGTGTGAGATAATTTTATAGCAAATACTATGGTGACCTGGCGGTCTAGGGGTAAGGTGTCAGACTTCTGTGCTGGGCGTCCGGGGTTCAATCCTCGGTCCCAGCAAAGATTTCGCTGATTACCAAACCCTTCCTTCACCTATGACAAGACGTGTATTAATCACAACTTGTGAATGTGGGGAATGCCAGCCCTCCACCGTGGTTCGGATACCACGTTAAACTGTCAGTCTTCCATTTCATCTCACATTCACCCTACCATTACATCTTAGCGTAAGTGCTTATAACCCGAACGGGTAGTAAGACGCGGTGCTAATAATAATAATATAGCAAATACTAAATTCAAACAAACTATGGCAACGGAGATGAAATTTTGTTTGTGAGATTTTCAAATAGTTGTATCTCAGTAGACGGGGATGTATAACGTGACCAGACGTCCCGCTGTCTCCAAGATTTTCCATGGGACGCACATTTTGTGAACTAAGTAAATTAATAAAAACTTTGTTATGACTCGTCTAGTTGCCTAGTGTACCAGCCCAGTGCCTATCAGTCCAGTCTAGAAGACACGAGTCCCCCTCCACCGTACCACACCAATGTGCCCGTCGCTTCGGAAATACAGTATTCGTTCTGACTCAAGCTTCCTTCGGAAGTATTCGGTTGGACTCGTTGGTTGTCAACGTTCGTTAGCAGTACACAGGATTATTGATAGATCATTCGATCGGTCATTAACATCAACTGTGTTTATTTCATTCGAAAGAGCTCTGTTTAGACTTTAGTAAGTTGTGTCGTTTGCATTTAAGTTTGCAAACGAATTATATTTAATAATGCCGAAAAGAAAGTGCTCTTTCAACGCTGACTTACGGGCTAAATATCCGTTCATAAAACTTAAAAGTGAAGCGAACAGTAGTGATGTCCTCTGAGAAAAATGTCGTACTGAGTTTAGTGTTGCGCTCGGAGGTTCCTGTGATGTGGACAAACATTTAAAATCTAATCGGCACGTAGCTTCAGACCAGGCTGCTTGTTCTAGTAAATCGATTTCTTTATTTTTCAAAATTATTGTGCCATCCAAGAAAGATCTCGAAGTTTTTGCTGCCGAAGGTGTCTGGGCCTATCACACTGTACGAGAAAATCACAGCTTTCGTTCCAATGATTGTGCTTCGAAAGTAATAAGTACAGTACGTGCTTTGAACCAAAGTTTCGTTGTGCCAGAACAAAATCGCAAGCCATTGTAACTCAAGTATTTGCACCATTGGCTGATTCACAACTTAAAAGGGGGCTGAAAATTTTAAATTATGTTTCCTTAATGACAGACGCATCTAACCACGGGTCACAAAAAGTATTACCCGTGTTGGTGAGATATTTTGATAAGTTTGATGCGGTGAAAGTAAAAATATTGGACTTACAGTCTCAGCCCGGGGAAACTTCCGAAATTATTGTCAGTTATTTAAAGGACTTGTTGCAAAAGCATAACCTAACCGACGAAATAGTT
Source organism: Timema douglasi (assembly GCA_901482245.1). NCBI lineage: Eukaryota > Metazoa > Arthropoda > Insecta > Phasmatodea > Timematidae > Timema > Timema douglasi. The sequence continues at coordinate 95,200 of CABEEJ010002277.1, read as the reverse complement.
TCTTTCAGTGGGGATAACACAAACTGTATGTTTGGTGGTGCAGGAAGAAAAGGAACAGAGAATATTTATCGCAAATTGGAAACTTTTTTTGCAAAGAGATATTGTGGGTATCGGATGTGCTCCGCACATTGTACACAACGCTATATTAAGTGCGTATGATTGTTTGCCAGTAGATGTAGAAGTCGTGGTTGTGAAAATATATTCACACTTCTATATCTACACAGTAAGTGTGGACAAATTTAAAGAAATTTGTGACACTATCGATATTGCGTACCAGAAAATGTTGGGGTACAGCAAAACCCGATGGTTAGCGCTAATGCCTGCCATGGAAAGAATTTTAAAATTGTATTTGCCACTTAAGGAATACTTTATGGGTCAACCTAAATGTCTCGTGGTTTTGAAGACATTCTTTGAAGATGAACACTCAGTAATGTGGTTATATTTCATATACAGCCAATCAGCTACTTTCCAAAACTCAGTTTTAAAAGCGGAAACTGTAAGGTCAGAATGATTCTACCATCGAGTTTACTACAAAAATAAAAACAATGAAAGAGGACCTTCAAAATAAGATTAATATTAGATTTATTCCTCATGCACTGCGCAACTTAATGAGAAACAACTGTTCAGGACCTGAAAAAAGGGATTTTATTAAGACTATTGTAACATTTTACGAGACATCATTACAATATTTAGAGCAGTGGATAACGTGTCTCGAAGAATTAAAAATGTTTGAATGGGCAACTCCGAAAAAAACTCCATAATGCTCTGATGTTCAACTGGCCATAAAAAAAACACTTCGACGTGTCTTCTGATACAAAGCTTTTTGATTAAACGACTTTTGTAAATAAATACACTGAGAGCCATATTTAAGTGTGGAATGATAACATATAGAATCTGATAAACGGTGTCTTGAACTGCTTAAACATTTGAGAGAAAACTCCATAAATCATCAGCACATCAATAAACTCGCAGAATATGAACTAGCACTGCCAGGAAGTAATGCAACTGTTGAGAGAGTTTTTCCTGCAATGACAAAAGTGTGGGCATCGGAGAAGACCCAACTTACGGTGAGCGTCTTAAGGTCAATATTAGTGACAAAAAATAATGTTGAATTATGTTGCCAGGACTTTCATTCAATGTTTCTGTCCTCACCAGCACTGTTGAACAAATAATTTCAAATACAAATTATGAGTATGATGACTGAGTCTGTATGAAACATAGAAATATACACTTAGAATTTAGATGCTAAAATTTACTGAGTAAATAAATATAATGTGCTTTCTTTTATATCTACTTTTATGTTTTTTAGAGGTTTGTTTAAATAACAACAGCAAAATAATTGTAAAAATAAACAAATAGATTAACTGTCCATACGTTTTCAATCACAGCTACCAACCCAATAAAAAAAGTTTAGGCTTACTTGGGCTTTGCTTTCTACTTCTTTTAAACAAATTATCACAAAACAGCAACGTCCGAACTCAGCTAAATGCAAATCTTTTAACTTATATCTTATTTTCAGGGGTCAAGGATGGTCTCAAAATACGATTTTTCATGCTTAAAATGTTTTTAAAATCTGGGGAGTGGGCTTTCTCAGCCCCGCCGGAGAGGTCTTACATACCGATTATATCCCCTAAGCCCCCTGGTATAAACATGTCCCGCTTTAGGGCAGAACAAATCTGGTCACGTTAGGGATGTATTATAATATCCAAGTATTAACTTATAATGTCCATAGCAGACCCGAAGTTACAGTTTCAACCACAGAGCGCTGTAATCATTACGCGAGAGGGAGAAGTGTGTTGCTTCATTGTAACTCATCTGATATCGTTTCTAGCTGTATAGTCATTTAAGAGAAATTAAAGTGATGTGTGAACTTCAAAATTTGGGATTGCTTTATTGCAATCGTTTTGTTTAAATAACTGGATTTTTTTAACCAGAAAAACGTAATTGAAAACTTTCCAAAACCCAATAGTTTCCATCTTACGTTTCCAGCAATAATCCCTATTTTTCTGTGAAGTTACAACTCAGTAGCTAAAGTCAGTTCATCATTATTTGTTGAAACTATTTTGAGATTTTCTAGAGGTGTCAAAAGGCAAATATCTCACTGGCCTTATCTATTTGTTCTTATGAACATTAATCGAACGTTAACAACGAAAAAGTGGTTCCATATTTTTTTAATTAGCACATTCATCATCAAGGTTGCTGACGGATTAATCTAAGGGGTGGGAATTGGGAAGGTACCAGTAACTTATATAAAATGCACCAGTACTCGCGTAAAGAGGGGATGAAACAACCACAATGACAAATAACATTTAGAGAACAATTCCTAGTGTACCTGAGTAGATTCGAAGCTTGACCTCCATCACCAGTTACACAATTTATTGCGAACCAGACGCATTAAAAGGTGTGAACACATAGAGTTATTGTGGATTCCCAAGTTCACCTAAAAACAAGGGCATGACAGAAATGTGGCCACGTGATGAGTTCTAATCCAATCACAAGATTTCCGCTTCATCGGCACGAGCTGTCCTGATAAATTTCAACTCATCTTTACTCTGTTCGCTCTGCCTGAGATCTTCGTCACGGGAGAACCAATCAAATCTCAAATTAGTGCGCATGCGCATTACAGCCAGAAGCTAGCAGACAGCCTCGTTTCCCGTTGTGAGGAGATTTGAAATAACCCGTTAATGTAAAGCGTGTTTATTGATGTATTGGTTTGTACCACGACATGGAGTTATAATTTGAAAACATTCATCGGGAGAATTATCTAAAATATATGTCTAGCTACTAGAAAATAAAACATGTTGATAATCAACTGTTTTAAGTTTGAATTGCAATGAATCATGGGTCAATATAAATAATGTGAATTGATGCACCACCCAAACAGTTTGATTTTAAAAACCTTTTTAATATTGTACACAAACTTTACACAGAGCTTATTATCATAAGAGCAATATGATTGTGTGTGAGAATATTACAGATTTACACCTCCACAGATGGGCACACAGACTCAAGCTCATATAGTTTGAGTTTGCCATTAAAGGAGTGCTCAGGGTTTGAATCCAAGATTAGTGAAATTGGTGTGGGGTTTGTTTTTAATGGTTTCCCATTTTACCTCATCACAGATGTTATAAATTTCTACATTTCTCATCCTTATCCTATTAGTGTAATTAAATTTATGGTAAATATTATATAGGCCTCCAAGGGCGGATCCAGATCATTTTTTAGAGGGGGTCATAATTATAAATAACATAGTTACTTACAATGTAGATTTATGTTCAAGGCCATTTAATAGTTTCTCATTCATATTTGATCTTATGTATGTTTTAAACCGTGGTAATCCTCTCAAATTTTTCTTAAATCAGATAGTTTTTATAAACTATTTGGAGTGGCCCTCCTTCAAAAATTTTCTGAAAAAAGGTTCATTCTAGAAGTTATGAGTAGTCCCCGCTTTATTTTTTAATTAAAGGTTTTTTATAAGACATTTAAAGTGTTCCTCACCTAGAAATTTTTAAAATTTGGATACCCCTATTAGCTATTTATAGTGGTACCTTTATTTTTTTACGATAGTTAGATACCTCTATAAGATAATCTCTTAAGTATTCTTCTACCGACAACATTTTGAAAATTGAATTATTTCAGAAACTAGGCTATTTGGGGTGGTCCTCGCCTGAAAATTCTTCAAAATAACATATATCTAGAAGCTATTTGGAGTTGTTCTTCTCTAGACATTTTTGAAATTTGGATGACCTTGGAAACTATTTAGAATTTCCTCCTCTGACTTTTTCTGACAGATGCCTCAAGTCTATTAGTTATTTGATACGATCTTTTTCGGCAAATTTTTGACAATAGAATGCATCTAGAAGTCATTTGGAGTTTGATATAAGGCCATGTTTCAGCTTCATATTCGATAATGTCGTACGATTTGAAATATATCTGGGAGGGAATTTATTCCAGGGGAGCAGAGTCCCCCACAGTTCCGCCGCTCCTGCTGTTCACACATACTCTATATTCGGTATTCGGGGATGAACTGCTCTCAGGCGATTATTAGTCTTCTTTGATGTGTGGTAGTCTACCGTCTCTACGCGTAACAATGTTCGTTACTCGCTATGTACGACAAATTACATATAAACGAATTTTTATTTTTATTTTTTTTGCGTGAACCATATCGAACATTGAATGAACGTGGACGAATAACGAACGTGTGGACCCGGTGTCTGAGCGTAAAAAGATAAATAAAAGAAAATTGTATAGTTTATCTGTGTTTTGTTTTGTTTTATTTCTAAAATTTTAACTTTCATTTTGTTTTTAGTATTAGTCTTCTAACTTTTGCAAGGGTGTCAACTGACCCTTTAACCCCCACCCCCCTTTCCACCTAACCGAATCAGCGCCTGTATACCTTTATGTGTGTATGTGTGCCGACACCTTAGCTCAGTCGATAAAAATCTGTCCACTGATCTGAGAGACCCCAGTTTTACTCCCAGCACGGCTGAAAAATGTTTTTCAAAAAATATTGGGGTTTTCCCTTTCACAGCAATAAAATAATATCCTATTAAATATCTGTTGTGACGCGTCTAAAGTGTGTTTGTAAGTGGTTTTATTTCAATAAGTTGGCTGAGAAAATGCTAATTTAATAACCCTAAAAAATACCCGTAATTTCTCAAATAGTTTCCACGCAGTCCTCGATGTAGAGAGTTCTCTCAGTGGAATCCAATGATAGTTCTCTAATCACCCCCGCCATACCTACGCACACGCTTATATTAATCTTTACTCTGATTTTGTGAGGAAGCTAGTTACTAAAGTTACTAAAACAATTGCAATTTATACTAATATTATAAAGAGGAAAGTTTTTTTTTTTGTAATGGATAAACTCAAAGACTACTGGACCGATTTTAAAAATTATTTCACCAATATAAAGTTACATTAGCAGCGAGTAACACAGGCTATATTTTATTTTGAAAATTTAATTTAAAAAAAATGTATTCCTCATAAAAATGTCGATAGTCATTCATATTTTATGGTAGAGTCTATGACGATTCTTCAATATGTGTGTTTAAAATAATAATGCGGGGAGAGGGAGGGGGGACGGAAAGGGTCTAGTATATTCATAAATCAAGTCATGTGAGCTGCAGCTGTAGCTTTTGATGTATATTATCAACCCCTATAAAATAACACAAATATTATAGTTAAATGCTACCAATGTTGACTTCAAAGAAGTATGTTTGTATTTTATCAAATATTTTTCCTACCAAAATCAGGGTATACGAACTCATTTCATATTAATCAAAGGAATAACAACTAGATATTGCATCGTTATTAAATAACATTTTAAAAAACATTCTAAAATAATAGTTGAAAGTAAGGCGTGGTTATAATGAAAGTTAAAACTTAGATAAATTGATCTAAAAAGTTATAAAATTGATTTATAAATTAAGTATAAAGTGGTTAATGTATCACGTGAAATTGACAAGCACTAACTAAAATGTACAATTTAAATAAAATTTTCATGGAGAAACATACTGTATGATATGAACAATAAAATAAAATTATAATGCATCATCACCTAGAAATATCATGCTCAAACGAGTTGATGAATTGTCTTAAAACATAATTTGACACATTAAAATATTAATACAAAAAATATAATATACAATATAACGTGATATGAACAATGTTCTTAAGTCCAGATTTATTTTGAAATTAAAGAATAAAAATTAAGTTAACATCTGCCAAACGGATTTAGAAAATTAGTTGGATTATTTATGTAATGTAGAATGATCTAAGTCTAATCTGCGTTTGTGCCCCATTACTCCTTTTTTGATATCAAGTATTGGAAAAAGTCTGGATTACTTCATTTCGACATGTGTCGATACCATAATACAGGTAGAGAAAGTATTGTGATCGTAAAAAAAACGAACTCGAGATTTTGATGAATTTCGACGTTTCGTGACCCCCAAATCCGAAAAAGTGTTTAAAAAAAATAATCCGTCTATATGTCTGTCTATACCTTGGACTAGAGCCTAAATAATTTTACCGATCGGGCTTAAACTTGATATCTAAGGTTTTCATTAAATTACCCCGAGGAGTTTTTGGAATTGAATATCCAGCCCTAAAATTAAGGGTCGCTTATAGAAGGGCAAAAAGAGAAAAAAATCAATTTTCTCAAAATTGGCTTTAACGATTTTGATTAATTTTCTTTCATAATCATTGATCAATATTATAAAAAAGGCTACTTTAATTTTTTCAACAAAATAACTTTATGGGTTTCGGTCTGATGCGTAAATTCTCATTTTTATCACATCTCCGAAACTATTTGAGATATGAAATTACTTAACATGGCAAATATGTAGGTCTATTTATAATACAAATATTTGATTTGAAATATTATTTATAAAACCAATAATTTTCAAGTTAAACGGAAATTTAAATATTTTTTAACTTATCGAAAACTAAAGGTTAAGTATTGCAACAGTAAATAACAAATCTAAACTGCAATGTTGAGGGATGTCGACGTTTCGTAACCCCCCAATTCTTAAAAAGTGAGTTTTCCAATGACATCTCTCTGTGTGTCTGTTTAACCCTAAACTTAAGAGTAGTTTAATAAAGGGCGAAAAGAGAAAAAAAAATCATTTTCTTAAAATCGGCTCTAGAAATCTTGATTATAATTCATATCTATGCGTTGATTAAGATTATAAACAAAATGGCTATTTTCATTTTCCTTTAAAAATGGCTTTAAGGGTACTTTACAGAAGCGTAAATTTTCTTATCCCCGCAACTATTTGAGATACTAAATAACTTATCATTGAAAAATGGTAGTACTATTAAAAATAAAATAAAATAATTTGAAATATATCTTTATAAAACCAATAGTTGTGGAGATATTGGCAAATATATTATTATAATTTTGTGAGCTTTAGTTGTACATAGATACTACTTAAGTTTTAACTTAATAATGTTCTAATTCCATAGACTAATTAGATAAGTAAGTCTCTTAAAAAGTTCATGTTCTTCCTTCTTTACCCTCTTAGGGGAAATGTTTGTACAGCACTAATATATCTCTATTATTTTAGACTCAATAGTCAATATTTACCATTAATATTGGTCTAAATTTATAAATGAGGAATTTAATAGCAATGCGATAATCCTAATAGGTGCAACCCCTAATAAAATGTAAAAAAGAAAAAATTAACCAGAAGTTGAAAATTTTAAAACAATGTATTTATTAGCCCTTGTGGACCCACAATCAATCTTTTTTTTGGTTCAAATATACTAATGAGGACTTTAATTCTTTTAAAAGAAAATCATAAAATTTAAATCCGGAAGTCAATAAATGCTTAGCGTAAGTATAACGCAATTTTTGCTCGGGTTTGCTAGTGTATATTATTTCGTTTCACATATATTACGAGTTTTGGGTATATATCTCCATTTTTTAACAATGAAGTGATAAAGTCCGTGTGAAATTCCATACCATTTATTTTACATATTAAACGTACAGGTCAATCCTTTTGTTTTGCACTCAATCCTACTACTCATCTTGGTTATCCGCATTTAATCACACTTTTGGAATGAGAAGAATGCATGTATGATTTTAAGAAAATTTACCCTCATTTGCGTGACGAGCTAGTGGGAAACCATTTAGGAAAACATACATTAGTGCTCCTAGTTTAGACTCGAACTGCGTAAATAACTATCCCAGTAGTGGATCGTTATAGAAAAAAATAATTTGACTACTATTTATTTATTTGTCTTAATGATATAACATATTTAAGTACAAACTTTGATAACTTAGTTCGAGCTAGACACATAGGCCTACACTTATTACAATATTGCAATTACATTATTATTATTAATTTTTTAATATATGGTCCAGGAAAAATTATAATACAATGCAAAAGGTGTATCTGTTGTTACGGCAAGCACAAATGTTCTAAGGATATAAATAAAAACATAATCAACCATTTCGAATATAAAATAACTAAAATAAAATACTATGATATCTGGGTACATTTTTCTGCTTATTATTTTGACCCCAATAGCATCGATTTTTATAGACCCTTTTGCCCTTAGACCTCTTGTTTTTATACATCTCGGAGCTAGGGTTGTTCATAGACCAACCTTGTGTGTTTTATTCAATAAATTCTTAGATCCTAGACGGTAGATGACCTGTAGTCTTTGGCCTCATTTATAATACATGATTTCCGATGTTACAGACATTTAAATGATTTCAAATGTTAACGAGATTATATTAGCAAGGTGTCTAGACAGGATCGTAGACGCATTGTATAAGCCAGTGATACATATGGAGAACAGTATCAGTTGGTATTTTTTTAGTGGCAGTGTGACGGCTTTGAACTTCCCAGGGTTGTTGTTAGTAGTTTTGAATTTGATTTAAATATGGATGTGGGGTTGAGGCCAATGAAAACTGACGTCAAAAATATGTATACAACTATAGTTAGAGGTCTCATAGGTGTGACCGAATATGTGAACTCATTTTATAATAATATGTCTACAGACGTCTCATTTGAGCCAGGTTTAGGTATTTGAAAGTATATATAGTAAACCTATTTTAGTTATTAAATGTACTGAATTAGAAGAGATCTATTAATCTAATAATACCTGTCGGCTTCTTTATTTATTGAATATTTGGTGATTTCAACCAAAATGTATCACATATATCGGGAAATGCACGCTATTGCGCGGTCATTACGTTGTTGTCATCTCGACTGCATTCAAGGAATGTAAAATTCAGAATATACCAAAAAACAATAATTTTAGGCCAGTGGCCTTTTTGATGGGGCCAGGTCATAGCTTAACAACAGTAAAGATTTTTTCTATCCATGTGTTAACATTTTATATTAAATTCATTTAAGTTTTCCTAATTTTTAAAAATCACTAGAATTACAAAATCACTAAATTGATCTACAAATAGAAAACATAAAAGAATACAGCTTTTTAATTAAATTTACCAAGTGATGACATTACGTGAACAAAAGTTGGGCGCTTCTGTCTCTTAATGCCAGTTCATCAGTACTACAGTATTTTAATCATTCTATAAATCTGCCTAACATATGCCTATTTTTTGACACCAGTCCATTGTGTTTTTTGAATGAAATTTTGACCGCGGAACCTGTGATGTATTATCTACTGTTCCAAATGTTTTATTACATGCCTTTTACAAATAAATTGCACATTCCTCATGTTTTTTTAATTCGTTCACTTAAATGTTTAAGATCTTTACAACCTAAGGTTATCCACAACCCCACACCAGCAAATAATAAACAATTAAAACCAAATAAGTTTTGTCTTTATTCACTCAGAGCTAACCACAATTGCTTACCAAACCAAGAATTAGAAAAAAAAAAATGTTTTTCTTGCCATCCACCTGCATAAATGTAAAGTCTTTTGGCTGATGTGCTGCTAAGCATTTAGGTCTAAGTTTTTCTTACAGTTTTAATGAAGAAAACATCATTTTTAGTAAATAATCTACTTTATTAATTTTAATTCATCATTTTCATGCATCTTACTTCTTACATAAAATAAAATACAGACACATAAACGCAAAACCAAATATAAACCATCTTTATCTTATAGCGGGCCTGCTAAGACTGACCCCATACGTGAGTGTAAAGCTGGCACCGAAATGGTATTGGGATTGACCTTGAGAGACATCTCACCCTGGGTGTGGCTTCTCTGATAAGGCCTTGTCACGGCTGGCCCTGCTCACCTTCTATATCCAGTCACTATAGCGCTGGTACAGTCCTCACGTGGCGTTTGGAGCGAGTAATGAATAATCTTGACTGGAATACAGTGTAACGAATAGTTCACTGCGTGTAGATAATGGTGCTCCACTTCATATTCATATTTTCCCCAAAATATGTTATAGAATAAAAAGAAAGAAAGAAAAAACCTTTTTAAAAAATGTTTGGAAAATATTGGTTGTGCCTAAGGACCGGTTGTTCTCTATGGGTATGAAAGCTCGTGATCTTAATTGATCACTCATATGCAGCTGACAAGTTCCGCACGTGACTCAGAGTCTGCCTTAAAATATGAGACCCTTAGCACGGGACGACCCCTGGATAGCTCAGTGGGTGGAGCATTGGCATGCTAAGCTAATGGTTCCGAATAGGATTCCCGTGTTCAGGTGTAATTTTTCAATTTAAATAAGATGAAATGTAGATGCAGCTATAACCGCGATTAAAACTATAACTTAACTGTTTAATCAATAGATATATTGTACTTAATGAATTGATCTAACATAGCTATATAAATAAATTATATATTCATGGAACTTTTAAACAATAACTTTGTATTTATTATTTTAGTCTTAATAGGATATTATGATAGGCAGGTGTGGACATCTACTTATTATGGGGAGGTTAGTTTGATTAGCATCGAAAAACCTGTGATTTTCATTATTTATTAATTTTAAAGAACACCCCTTTAGGATTAATTACATATATAAACTTTGTAAATTGAAATAAAATTTCTTGAGCTTTAAATTGGTATGTATACACGTGGGCACCGCCAATCTCAATGTCATATTTCACTAAAAATATATTTTATGTGGTGCTATATGTTTATATTAAATCTTAATTTATAGCTAAGTAAATATTTGTATTAGTGGCTTAAATATTTACTTAAATAGGTTGGTAATTTTTACACATTCACAATCTATAAATAAATCTGGTTTTGGTTTACTGTTTATTTTACATGTGTTAGTCACAATTTTTTTCTATATAATCCACTAATAGCTTGTCCCGTTCTTTACACGGTTAAGCAACACCAAAACTGTATCAAATTAAAACGTTCAACGTCTTGCTGCACACTTTTTGATAGTGCTTCTCGTTACAATCCTATGGCAATCACAAACCGAACATGGAAATTAATAAATTAAAAATAAATTAAATATCTATGACAAGATATTACCTTGTTCACAAACTGGGTGCGCAAACGAACGCAGCCCGTTAACAGAGCAATATCCACCCAAGTATGGTCATAAAATAAGATAAATGAGCTAATATACATCTTTACTAGCATATTTTGGATAAAAGAGCATCACAGCCCATAAAATAGCATAAATAATATAATCTGTTACATATTATTATTATCACCGCATCTTACTACCCGTTCGGGTTATACGCACTTACGCTAATGTGTAATGGTAGGGTGATTGTGATATGAAATGAAGGACCTACAGTTTATAACGTGGAATCCGAACCACGGTGGAGGCCTGGCATTCCTCACATTCACAAGATGTCTTGTCAAAGGTGAAGGAAGGGTTTGGTAATCAGATAAATCTGTGCTGGTACCGAGGATTGAACCCCGGCCGCCAGCATAGAAGTCTGACACCTTAACCCCTAGACCGCCAGGTCACTATTTGTTACATAAACATATTCTATAATAAGCATTATGGTTTCCCAAATAGCATCAAGGTTCATCGAGCTATGTCATCAAAATATGTTTATTTTAATTGCTATGTCACTTCTAGTTAGGCACTAATTTATCCTTTGATTTTTAGCTTTGTTGATGCAATGCCAATGGATCTCCTTTAATGCAATTTTTAGTTTTTGTATTATATTATTTATTTCTTCTGGTTAAACAAAAGATTTTTTTCAACATATCGATAAGTTTGTTTTATCTATTAGCCATTTCCCACCCTCTATTTTTAAATTCCAAACTTTCCAGCTCTTACTGTTATTGTGGGTGCTCCTTTTACAAACTCAGCAAATTTAAATTTTCTTCCATGCCGATAATAAGATTTTATAATAATTTTGGAAATACTTTAAGCTGCCCACAGCACCCCTGTCACTCCCCTACCCCACTTTTTCAGGCCCTTCTTTAAATAGTAAATATTTAACACATATTTTGTGATGGAGTAACCCTATTATATGTATGGCAAATTTTAATTTTCTGCCTCATCTTGAATATTTTTTTTACATAACACCCACATTTTCCCCTACCTCCCTATTTTCTACATTTATAATCTTCAGTTTGTATGGTTATTTGGAGTGATCTTTGTAACGTCTTGTCTAGTTTCAATTTTCAACCACACGTAAAATTGTTTTTGTTAGTTTTGGAAATTTTAGCCCTCCCACCCTTCCCCCATTAATACAACTCTTACTTAGAAATTTCGAATTCTAAGACGAATATGGTTATCTGAAGTTGTCCTTCTACATGAGTTTACAAAAAAGTCTACTTAAAGATAAAAATAATAATTTTTTGACACTGTAGGACTATTTTTATAATTATTTAAGAATTTGTGTTTTTTGTTTCAAAGTTATATCTTTAAAACTCGCTGAGTAAAACGTACATTATTTAACATGTAAAATCCTATCTTTATCATCCGTGACGTCACAGGTAGGTAACGTTCCTAGGTCAAGAGTCCTGGGATAGATTCTTGAATCAAGGTGTGATTTTTAAAATCTATGAATATGATGCTTTAAGCAAAACCTAAATATTTCTCTCTTCTAAACTACTCTATTAATGTACAGTACACTCCTCTTAGCCCGAAAAGTAGCCTTCTTACCTTACCTTGGTGGATTGAGCTATGGACCTATCTTATAACTCTTACCATAGTGGAACAAGGTGAGGTAAGCTTGCTATCTTTAGGTGTAAACTTGGGGTACAATGAATTGTGCAGGCGTTATTTTCCTTCCGCGTAATCATCACATTAATCGGTTTTATCGTAATAGCAGGCTAAAAACCTTTCCACAAGCTCATTCACTCAAGCGATGCAACCAACACATTTATTTTATGTTTCATAAGTTAATACATTACATATTTGTATTTGTCAAGTTGGCGGTGTCACCTTATCTAGACGCCATGATAAAATATTCACAGACAGAAAGAAGAAACGCCAGGATGATAGATAATATGATAATATGATAATATGATAATAAATGTGGCGCTTGGAGTCTTAAAAATATGTTAATGGGGGCAATAGCCTTTACACGTTATTGTCCTCTTGGACTCTGTTTTTATGTATACTTACCAAACCCTTCCTTCACCTCTGACAAGACGTTACTAATCACAACTTGTGAATGTGGGGAATGCCAGGCCTTCACCGTGGTTCGGATCCCGCGTTAAACTGTAGGTCCTCCATTTCCTCTCAAAATAAACCCTACCATTAAACATTAGCGTAAGTGCTTATAATCCGAACGGGTAGTAAGACGTGGTGCTAATAATAATAATAATGTATGTATACTGGCAGGGGGTGTGAGGAAGGAGGGGTTGTGGAGGGGGAGGGTAGAGGCACATCGGTTTCTCTGTTTATATTTTCGGAGGCTGAGGCTATCTCAAGTGGTTCCCCAACCCAATATTTCCCACGCATCTTAAAAACACATTGATAAATATATTTTAAACTAAGGTACGGCTACACAGAGCTGACTCGCACCTCACAGTTTTTATATTCTTTATAGACTGAGTTCTACTACAAAATTGTTTGTATTTTTATTTTTACTTGCGTAGGTTTTCACCTATTTTCATAAAATTAAGTTAGCTATTAATTACTAAGAATAAAGTTTTAAGTTAGCCAATAATTAATAAGAAGAATGTATGTTGTTCAATGTTGTTTATAATATTGTTTGTCTTGTACGTAATGTTGGAAACAATGAATACAGCGTCACACGTGCGACCGCTGTGAAATAAATACCTAGTTTTACCATGAAAACAAAGTTCGGAAGTTCCCGAAGATTTATTTCCGGTGGCAAGTGACTACAGGGTCCGCACCGCACCGCAAAAGTGCGGAACAATGCTCTCTCGACGATTCGTCCATGCGGGTGCGTTGCGGACTCGTATAGCCACTTGCATTTAAAAACATAGATAGCGTTCTACTGGTAAAATGCGTTGTGGACTCGTATAGCCGGTCCTTTATTGTGCTCTGCCGTGATGAAAATTTTAATAAAACACGTTTGAGCTGATTTTGAGAAAATCAATTGTTTCTCTATCTACCCTTAAATAAACTACCCTAAATTTTGGGGGTGGATAGATTTTTTTTAATGCTAGAAAACCTTATGAAAATCTTAAGTAGCAAGCCAATAACAGTGTGATGGCAACAGTTTGTGTTTTTACAAAACCTATTTTACTTTATAAGTTTAAAAACATAGGTTATTAGAATGAATTGGGCCGGCCTCGGTGGCGTAATTGGCTAACACGCTAGTCGTGTTGAGCTTGACTGCTGAGGATGGGGAGATCGAATCTCGGTCGGGTGAACTGGGGGTGGTTTCCCCTAAATGGTTTTCCACTCTCCTTACACGCAAATGCGGGTTCAATTCCTCTAAGTCAACCTTCCAAATTCCTAATCCATTAGAGTAATTAGAATTTAAAGCGTATAACCCGAACGGGTAGTAAGACGCGGTGCTAAATATTATTATTAATAGAATGAATTAATCCAAGCGTAAGGGATGAGAAAGGTTGCCTTAGTGCAGAGGTCTTCAACCCTTTTATGTCTAAAGGCCAACATTTCTTTCTTTTGTTGTTTCGCGGGCCGCAACACTGTACTAACCATATTCGTATTGAATACATATTAAAATATTCGTATCAGCTCATTCTTATACTCTGACTATGGATTAGACCTGTCTCTGACAGATTACATTTCGTATCCCCCCCCCCTTTATTTTTTAGATTTTTTATAGCAGAAGGTTGCGAAATTTGTCTTGGCTACTAGATTTGTCATTTGTCACTTTAAAGTACATTGATATAAAAAGTCATACCTTTCTTCACGTAAAAAGTAAAAATTGTTTATAGAAGTTACTTAAAATACGTAGACAAAATACGTATTTATTATTTTAGTTGATTATATAATATATATACTGTATGTATAGGCATTTGTCTATTTTTAATTTTGAAATAATTTTATATTGTTCATGAGCAAGCGGGCCACGAAAAATGTTATCGTGGTCACGGGTTGAAGACCCATGCTTTATAATTCAGAGGAAACATACCTGAATCATCATGTATAGTGTATAGGAACACCGTGGTGGGTCACGAAATTAAAAGCACACCAAGTACAACAGGTCAGATACAACCAGCCCCATTAGCAAACCACTCTATTGAAAGATTGATTCCTTAGGCCGTGTGACCATTAGTGTACTCTCTCTCTCTCTCTCTCTCTTTGATACAGTCATCAATCATCACTGTGAAAGAGGAAGCCTCAACTTTACTATTGTACCTTTAGCGCATTTAACAGCCCGGCTGAGCTAAGATGACGATATTTTAATTCACCTATAAAATAACATTTTTAATGTCTCTTCCACACTTTTTGCTCCACCCATCTGCCCCTTTCATCCCCTTCCTACCCCAAGAAGGTAAATGAAAGATCGACATCAATGGAGTAATCTGATCTCAAGCTATTGTTTAAAGCAATACAAAATGAATGTATGCTGTTAAAGAACTCATTGAATGACCTAACTTATCTCTGGTAAGGTTCTTAGACCTAGTTTGGTTTGGTTCTCTAATTAGGGATATGGTATCGAAAGAAGAGTATCGATACTGTACTAGTATCGGAAGAATAATATAGATACTGAACTAGTGTTGAAAGAAAAATATCGATACTTAACTAGTATCGAAAGAAAAATATTGATACTGAACTAGTATCGAGAGAAAAATATAGATACTGAACTAGTATTGGAAGAATAATATAGATACTGAACTAGTGTTGAAAGAAAAATATTGATACTTAACTAGTATCGAAAGAAAAATATAGATACTGAACTAGTGTTGAAAGAAAAATATTGATACTTAACTAGTATCGGAAGAAAAATATTGATACTGAACTAGTGTTGAAAGAAAAATATTGATACTTAACTAGTATCGGAAGAAAATATTGATACTGAACTAGTATCGAAAGAAAAATATTAATACTTAACTATTATCGAAAGAAAATATTGATACTGAACTAGTATCGAAAGAAAAATATTAATACTTAACTAGTATCGAAAGAAAATATTGATACTGAACTAGTATCGAAAGAAAAATATTAATACTTAACTATTATCGAAAGAAAATATTGATACTGAACTAGTATCGAAAGAAAAATATTAATACTTAACTAGTATCGAAAGAAAAATATTGATACTGAACTAGTGTTGAAAGAAAAATATTAATACTTAACTATTATCGAAAGAAAATATTGATACTGAACTAGTATCGAAAGAAAAGTATCGATAACAGTAAGTATAGGTATATAAATTTTAATCTGGAATATTTTTTCTTATCTAGTAATTAATAATAATTTCAACTTTTGCATTATAATTATATTTTCATATTTGTTTAAACACTGAAAATTATCATGATTTTTTAATAATTTAAAACAAATTTTACAAGATGCTTTTTCGCTGTCCAACTTTAAAAAAAAACCTTCCATAACTCACTTCTAGGAGGTGCCATTTTTTAACCACATTTGTCGTTTATATACTCTATCAAGATAGATTATTAACTATTGACAAACAACAGAAGAATGGACGCCATTGCTCTGATTCGTCTGCTTAAACAACGCACACAAACTTTTCTGGCTCATCTGCTTGGGGCGTGCTTTATTTGACTGAGTTCATTGTGTTCTACAAAAGATTCTTTTGTTTAGTTTTTTATGACCGTGCTCATTGATAAAGGTGTAGTAGACTGGCCGCCACTCTCCCCGTCACACAGTCAGGCATCAGGATGTATTAATAAACAAAGATGAAAGAACCGCTTAGAATTATGATAAGCTAAAAGAGATTGAATGCTAGAGTTGTTTCTTGCTTGTCATCCAGGAAATGAGTCAGAATTGAGAAATAGTGTCATTTGTTCTGACTGCACAGTCCACTCTAGTAAAAATGTAATCCCAGCGTGAGTGAAGATAAAAAAAAAAGTTGTTTCTTTCGATACCGCTCCAATACTGGAGTGTGAGTACTAATATCAGTAAAAGTATTGGAAAATTATTGAGTAAAAATACTAGTATCGAAAGGATAATATCGATATTAGTAAAGTATCGATACTTTTTTAACATCCCCAGGTGTGTTTGGTGGTGCGAGTATTAATACCCCTTCAACCAGTCCACAATTTACGCTATTAGGAGATTGGATGCGGCAGAGGAGTTCTTACCAAACACACTGGCATTCACCTAGAAAGAGGATGTAAAAACTACACTTATAACCACAAATAGGAAACTCACCCATAGTGGATCATGAGTACACCCGTCGTGCTCACTGGCGCTGAACCAATCTGTGTGCTCAATATTAGCTGTGTTGTTTTAGGTTTAGACCGTTACCAAGTTGTGTGGTTCTAATAGTTTGTGTTCAAACTCGCTTCAGTGGACGAATGGTCTAAGGCGCCAGTCTCGTGTTATACTGGCCTACTGATGACTAGAAGGTTGGGGCTCGAATCTCAAAAGGGTGTATTAAGGGTGATTTTTCCCCTCAATGGTTTTCACTCTCCCTCCACGCAAATGCAGGTGCCTTCCTAATCCCTAATCCATTATTGTAATTAGTACATAGTAGTATAGCCCAAAAAGGTAGTAAGACGTGGGGCTAAAAAAAACATTTCTGTGAGAAAATACCCTTCCTATGGAAATTGTACTGTAGTTTTACGTTACTAAGTGATAGTAAATACTACACATGTCCATGAACATTGTCCGTTCACACGATATATTCAAACATGTGGGAACTCTGCCGCTTTTATCGCGAGCCCCTAGCCGCCTTCCATTGTCCCTGGCTGATTCCATATTCTTGGATGTAGGACTTAACTCATATTTAACATTCAATTGTTGTCTAGCTGGGAATTTGTCCTTGAGTTTAACATAAGAAACGATCATCTATAGTAAGTTGAAAGCTCAAAGTTAACTAATAAAGGTTTTTTTTACGACACCAGAAAGGAAAAAATAAATGTTATAAATTGGCCAATGAGTTTTGTTAAATTCGTCAAAATATGAAAATAAAATTGCAAACTAGTTTTTATGTACTCTAAATATTATAAATTTAGTGAATGCATTTTAAAATTTTCTATATGTTAAAAAAACACAATAACCTTCTTAAAATTAAAAATAATATATTTTAAGCATCGATCAACTCCAAATTATTAAAGATTTGTCAAATAATTTCAAACTAAGGGAAGTATTAGTTCTAAATTCAAATATGATGATACTCGTATGATATATTAAAGCTTATTTATGGTTTATTAAAGTGGAAGAGAGTCTCAAAATCTCCTTCCCTTTTCTAACTTAACTATCAATACCTACTTTTAGCAATGATTGAGGTTGGAGTTGACTCTATTTTATTTAAATCCTACAAGACTTATAATTTTAAATATTGTTTGAAAACCTATATTCAATAAGCTAAGGTAAAATAAAGTATCACAAAGGTCATTAGCCAATGCTAAAATTTTAAAATTCAAAAAGGTTGCTACAAATAATTAAATCTACTCTCGTGAACATGAATAACATTAATTTCAAGAATAAATTATTAATTTTAGAGTTATTACTAGTGGATTGTGCATCGAATTCTGCAATAAATGTTATAGTTACGCTAGTGTTATTTTTACAGAGTGATATGGAAACAAAGAATGATGGTACAGATTAAACCAAAGTAAAATATATTTGATAATAAATCATGTATCTTCGCGAAATCGACTATTAAACTTTTAAACGAGAATTATGGTCAATTTTATTGATTTAAATTCGAATTAACGTTAGAAACATTACAATAACTAAACCATTTTTCTCCAGTGTAGGGAACCTATTATGATTGGAAAGTCTTTTTAATCGAGATATTTATATTTTTTACACCTCACTAAGAATTGAGTTAGTATTTTTAAGCAAAGATAAATGTTTTACTTGCTGATAAACACTAATATTCCCGCATCATGGTAGCCATGGTGAAGTAAACGAAGAATGATTGTACAGATGAACCTTCGCACTCAACCTAAGATATGTAAATTTGCTAGGAAATCGAGTTTTAAATGGAAACCTCCATTTTTTGTCGACATCTTGGTCCTCTAACCCTACTTACGAGTGATCGTTTGCTAAAATCGGTTCAGCTGTTTTCTCGTTATAGCAATAAAAATTTTTTTTTTATTATATTACATTAATTTAATTACACTAATAATGTTGAATTTGGTGTAGGTGGAGGGAGAGTGGAAAACCCTTTAGGAAAACCACTTTCAGTATACCTTACCAGGATTGAACCCCTATCTTCCCATCTCCAGCAGTCTATTTTAAAGTGGGAATAGAGCCTCAGACCATGTGGCCATCAAAGCAGCTTGGTTGCAATTACTGGTTTTATATATATTTGTATATAAATATTGGACTATGTATAGTTTCTACAAGATTGTAAATGTAGGCTATGTCTAGCTGATGCATCCTTCTTGTTTCCAATTGAACTTTTGAGATATTTTATTCCTTTACTTTGGCAATAGCCCTCAGAAACTTGAAATCAAATCGCCTATAGTTAAATAGGCAAAGGAGCTTTGAGTGTAAGTATCTGCTGCAGCATTTGTTTTGAGACATAATAAAATACAACATTGTTGAAACAAGCATTGATGATCGGTGGGCACGAGGGCTAGGTCATCAGCTTTCTCTGGTCCTGTTTTGGTCAGGACTCGAATCTTGACCAGGTGTTTTCCACTCTTTCTCGACGTGACCCTGACAAAGCAGTCGAGTATGATCTTTAGTTTGGTTGCTCTTTGTTTGACAAAGTTATTTGATTGTGTTTACGTGTCAAAGAATAAATCGACCACCGTCATAAACAAGATAAGTTCAAAATGTTTACACAAAAGTGTTTAGCCAGCTAAAAACATTTGCGTCCATAAAAAGCTATTTGACTAACTCGTATGTTCTGACGCGAGTGGTTATACATAACCGTGCCGTTACACCAGATAAACGGACAGAGATGACGCATTGGAAACTTGGGTGGCTGCATTGGCAACTTACTGTATTTAGCGAGGGTGATTTCCATGAAACCACTGCTCGTCATTGGACTAAGAATTGTGTCACTTCACTCCTTCTCAAGTTTGAAACAACTGAAGAGCGTGTAGCGCCAACCTTAGCTAAAAATAGATTTTATTATTTATTGTTTGTCCTCTTTAGAGCTCTACTGGTTAGCACGGGCGTAAACAAAATATATATAAAAAAAGAGGAAAACAAGCTGACAAGCACTGGATTTTGATGTCCTGTCATCTTATGTTTGGTTTATAACAGACAACGCTCAATATGCCCAAACTCTCTGTTTATGACACCCTTGTTGTAGAAAATGTGTATTTTTTAGGTAATTTTTTTTAGCAATTTTTTTTAGCAATTTTTTGTATTTTTAGGTCATATTTTCATGCTTCGAATAATTTTTAGGCACTTAGGATTAATAATATTAATGTTTTGTAAATTCATGTACGTTGAAATTTACTTATAAATAGTCATTTTCACCACTCAATGGTCAGACTGACAAGTTATGTAGGTAAACTTCAAACTTACTTTTTGAGCTCTTCTCACTTTTGTGATAGAAAAATCCACGTTACTAATGAAGCACTATAACTATAATATTTCTGTCGAAGGGGGTAGCTAGTGTTTCTGAAGCAAACATTTGTTAATAAATGCCCATGTTTAGGAAAATGCAAGAATTTATTTTATAAAGGTTTTTCATTGCTTACAGGTCTATTCTAGTTTCAAATGGTAGAGGGCTCGTTCAAAACTATTTACATACAATATTTCCACGTTTTAGTTTAATTTTGTCTTTAAATTTGAAGTAATTTCTAAGCATTTTAATTGTGAGCATTTGAGTTCCAAAACTCGCGAAGTCCAAATAGTCAAAAATTCCAAAAACGGCAAAACACTGTCACTTTGTTTAATATTGGTAGTTTTATGACAATTTTCAGGCTGTGAACATCCAAGCCTTGATAATAATATCCAGTAATCTCTCTCTTTCTCTATCTCTCTGTGTGTATATTATATATATATATATATATTAGGCGTACTGGAATGCGTCGAGATTGTGATTAGAGTTAACATTCTGACGTAATTACCCAATAGCGTTTCAAGCTGTGCATATTAGGACTCACATAGCGTCCAACCCATTAGGATATATTACATCAAGCAGAGATCCATTCTCCAACCAGATCATGCCCTCAAACCTCCCTAATTATATTTTCCATCCAGGCCACATCCTTTATATCCATTCTAGATCCATCCTGGTCCATCAAATATATATTCTCTCTACATATTGTGTGCGCGTGCGTGTATTACATTCCCACCCTTCCCTTGCATGCCCGATTGGGATTGAGGTTAAAAATAATGTATTCTCTCTTTATAAATATATAATCTTATGTTTAACTTACAAACAGTAAAGATGGATTCTTCTCTCTCTTACACGTAATATATAGTATGTTTGTCTCTTTTGTCCATTCTGTTCACTCACACGCTTCACCATTTAATAGACTCATAATACTCCCTTCTCAGGTAAGTCCGCTGCTGTTAACCGTCTGTACGCTCGACCAAAGATTGCCCACGTTAAAAGGAATAATACTTCTTAAGCTATGATAAACTCTTAACATGGTCGTAATGTATTCTATTAGGGATAATCTAAAGTGTTTAGATTATTCTGGAAATCATAATGAGGAAGAGTAAAGGTTGTTAGCAGAAATAGTGATGGATGACGAAGAAACAGTTGTGGGTACATGATATATGCCGTAAGTGCTTAGCTTTCAGTGAATTCAACCATTTTCTGGAACGATAATCCAACAACACAACACAACACAAAATAAACCCACGAACACGTTTTGCAAAATAGCTCATGTTTCACAACCACACTGATTAGGTGCGATTACATGGAATGAGGTGGATAAATGTCCGTTGTGCACATGCGTAGTGCGAGTGAGATGTGAAAATCTCCCGGTCCATGACCTTCGCTCACATAGCGTAGTATAGCTTCATGTGTGAATCCAGCTTTACATTCTGAATATAGACGCTGGTAAATTACTGATGTCTGACATTAAACCATGGTTAGATTGTGGGTTCTTTAGTTGCATATTATAATAGCGGTGATAGAAAAATGCCAGTTTGGTACCAATAGTAAATTCTCCCAGACATCACCTAGGATTGAACCAGGGAAACCTTGACCTATATTTGGCACTATACAAACAAAGCCTGGATCTGTTCTGTCACCTCCATTGCAAGCTCATATCCATATTGCACCAGCACCAGCTATATTGTATCAGCTTGCTAGTAGGTTTTTATAACAAAAGGGATTGTAGATTTTTGACAGTACTATTTTGTTTACACCTTGTCTCACTACCCATTCAGGTTATTCTAATAAAATAAGGATTAGGAAAGCAGAATTTTCAGGAAATGTAATCAAATTTTAGTGGCGGGAGAGTGGAAAGGCATTTATTAAAAATCACCCGGATGGGATTAGAACATCAACCGTCAGCGACAAGCTAGATTATATGATATTCTTTAAATTTAAAAATGAATCCTGGACACGGGAATCGAACCTGTGTCCAGGTCATTTTTAATTTTAAAGAATATGATATTTAGATACGGCTATAACCGTACTTGACCACTATAACATAATGGCCATTTAATCCATAGATTAAATGAACCTTATGCTTAGACCAGGTGTTCCCCCGCGTTGGTTTCGACAATGTAATTTGATCTTACTCAGCATCTCAGATATTGTCTTTTTTTTAAAAGGTATTTTACCTTTCTCAATTAATCCCCAAGCTGAGGGCTGAGGGGGACTGACTAGGAGTCTAGGAGAACCTTGTTCGAGTCTATGCGCTAACTAAACTAACATATTATTTCCGTTTTACACACATTATTATTTTAAAATCTAGCACTTCTAGCGCAGATCTAGTCGCTATCACCAGCAGAAGACGGTCACCCCAATCCATCCTCCTTTTCGAGCCAGTCCAACGCCGACCCAAGCATTCCTAACTTCAACACACAATCTTTGGCTGCCATCGGCACGGCCTGGTGTCACAACTCAGAGACACAAGTGTTATCTACGAGATTTTTTTTTAAACAGCTCTGTTCATGCAAGCTTAACGGTTCAATTAAATGGTCAGAGACTAGGAAGGCAGTTTAGATTAAATGCACCCACGTTAGTAAGCGGGAACACCAACAAAAATGACAGCAAGCAACATGTGTCACTCGTCATGAAAAGGGTGGGAGGAAATGGAAATTACAGAGTCCAGGGTCACTAGTCTCTTCTATTCTACCACTCATGATAGATCCGTGCGATATATTACTCATATTGTTGCCATTTCCGGAACAAAAAAAGGTAGACAATAAATACCCAATCATAAATAATAAAAGCACTACCTTGTACAAAAGTACATTGATACTGGGACTGAAATACATCGAGGTTCCAACACGAGGGGCGTAGAGGTTGGTTGCCCTGCAGTCGCGCCAACACTGCGACACAAAAGTTGACGCCTGTATAAAATGCCCCATTGAACATGATGTGTTTTC
Organism: Timema douglasi; assembly: GCA_901482245.1. NCBI lineage: Eukaryota > Metazoa > Arthropoda > Insecta > Phasmatodea > Timematidae > Timema > Timema douglasi. The sequence continues at coordinate 71,775 of CABEEJ010002277.1, read as the reverse complement.
GATCGTCATGCGTCATTTTTGACGTGGCGTTCTCTAGTTTACGACGACACACTTTTCAGAACACAACAACATAAATGACGTGCGACAGAGTATAAAAGTACTCATTTATTGTCTCGTGTGTATTTAAAGAACGCGCGTCATGAAACGCCTGCATACAAAGGCTCTTATATGAGTCAGCATCTACTGAAGTGGGGACTTGACACATGGCACGCTAGTGTCAGACGATTGCTGCATGCTCCACTTTTTGTCACATGTTAAAGACAAATTATCCCATGTAATTCTTTGTACATTTGTCTAAAGTCAGAGATTTTTTTTTTTTAAAGTAATAAGTGAACTCTTTTCTTCCTCATTTTGTAAAAGGACTGACACATTTCTCGATACATCTTTAAAAACATTGAAATCCCCACTTATTTTACGTTTGCTCACCAAAACGGATGCTTCATAAAGCGTCATTTACCACGATTATCAATTCAATAAGGTCAATGCCTCTTCATAATTAAATGCGAACATTATTTATAAATTAATTAATGCTAGATCATTTCTGTGTGCTTTGAGTCACACGTGAGTATCGTCACTTAGATGTCACTGTCATATTTATGTAACGTTACTGCCATATCATTGTGTCCCGTAACTTTGGTGGGCACTCCTACTAAGCCGTAGGCCAGGCCTGGACAAGTATTTCGACTGAAGGACCACATTGAGAATTTTAATATTGTAACGGGCTGCCAAATAAAATACTATTTTTTTTGGTACACGCAATTTATTATATAAAAATGGAGAACTATATAGTCAAAATAAAAAAAAAGTTAAAAAATAAGTAATAACTCTCCAATAAAACATGACTTAATGTATAGAATGCAAATTGTTCATATCTTTCATCATTTATTTGATGTCAGGTGTAAATTTAGTCGTCGAAATTCTTAAAACTGCTTGTAAATGTTAATCAGAAATGCTTGATCGTAAGGAGTTTTTATTAAGATTCATCATAAAAAATGTTTGTTTACATATAAAGGTCGATCCAAAAATGACCAACACATAATCAAGAGAATTGTAAAATTTACTAATTTCTTCAGGACCGTGTAGTTCCCTTGAGCCAGGATTACACTGCAGGTCTTTCATCTCAAGTTGAAGTCTACTCGGTGCACTATCAATGTCAACTGAAAATGAATCGCGCGAACTATCGACAAACCTTTTTCAATTTTGCGAAAGTTGGCAAGCCTGCGAGAAAATTCATCACTCAAAGCGTTGTTCATTTTGGCATATTGTTCAAATTTTTTTTCTGGTATCGTCAGTGTTTGCATGGTTGGAAAGTGATTAAGAGTGTTGTTTTCATTAAATGTTGGGAAAACAAACTTAGTCTTAATTCGAATGCATTCAAGCTTATCACCAAGTTATGTGCATAGCCATTTTTTTCCCTTGGAGCGATCAAGGCTGCTAACGCTTTGGACTCAAGCAATGTAATACGAACATGAAATAGATATTTTGTCTGGCAGGATACTTTTGTTTCTAGGATTGTATTCAAAATTTAACTTTTGTTTCTAAAATTATATATATATTTGTTCACAGATTAGCTAGGCGGGCAACGTAAAAATACATGGCGGGCTATAGTTTCCCCAGGGCTGCCGTAGGCAAACGAAGTGATGAATCTCGTTTGTAAAACTATTGTCAGCAATGTACCCAGCTGTGTCTCTATCCCCGATTCCTCTGCCAGTGGCACCCTTGCACAGTAACAAGTCTATGTCTACCAGTACGAGCTATTGTTATGTCATCCGTTTAAATCAGGACGTGACGACCCTATCGACAAACGTCGAGCTAATCCGGATACCGGGTTGTTTAGCTTAGTAGGCCAGACTGCATCGGGCGTGCCGAGTAAACCACCTGACCCGGAGAAAGAGAGACTGGAGATATATGAATGAGTTTTAGTGGAGTCGGAGCTGCCAGACTGGTAGACCAGTTCTCCTCGCCGCCGCCATTTCCTCAGGCGCTTCATTATGTCACGGGACGACTCCTCATGGCCAACGCCTCTCTTCTTGGGGGGAAAGCCGGATATGTCAAAATTGCTGAGAAGAACCAAACTATTCGTAGGAGGAACATGGTAGGAAGGAAATTATCGGAAAATTACAGATGATGACTAAAACTACTTTAACAATGTTCATATGTCGAGTCATGAAATATGCAGCTGTATCTGTACAGTAGCCCCGTGTCTTCTTTGGTTCTGACTGACAGCTTTAAAAAGTTACCAGACACAGTTTCGTATTCCTACGTCGAACCAGATGATCTGCAAAAACATGTGTTTAGCAGCTGTCACTTCTGACAGTCAATATTCAGCTAAATACCTAAATTTTGACTGTCAGAAGTCAGCTTTGAGCTGTCAGCCAACACCAAAGAAGCCATGGGGCGACTGTAGCATCAACACAAATCTAATAGTAACATAGTAAAATAGTATATAGTATAATCATAGAAAAATAAGTTCGTACTTTCTATATTATAGTTCCTGCCGCTGTCCTATTGTGTAATCCGTGACCAATCATGAGAGTTTAGGAGGTCACAAGCAATTAGCCGCATTGGTAGTCGTATGGTTTAATGCATCACTCCAATGTTAGACTGAACTACCAGTGACAGGGAGATTGGAGTTCAAATCCCAGCCGAGTGTACTGAGGGTAATATTTTTTAAACGTTTTCCCACTTACCAAATACGTAAATGTGAATACATTTAATGTAGGCGTATAGCCCGAACGGGTAGCGAGACAAGGAAGAAATAAAAAATAATAATTTTAAAAAATCAATGCAAATTTTAAGCTAACATAGCTTGCCAACTACCGTTTAAAAAAGAGGACGAATGTGACGTACCTACAGTGCATGTGTGTCTTCGTGTCATCCCTTCATGACCTTTGAACTAATAATGGATCTTGACCCAACATACAAACATGGTATCCATCAGGACACCTCAAGTTTGGACCTTCTCTCGCTCGGTACAGCAATTAGTGTCGAAGGGTGTCTAAATTTAGAAATAATGGACTATTTCGAGGATTTTTTGTGTTACTATAATCATTTGATGCCTTTAGCTACATTTTTCAATTAAGCCTGCGCCTATTCAAAGGGCTCATAACACACAAACTTTTCATTGGAATTGTCTTAGAACATTTTAATAAAATGATAAAAACTAGTACAGTACATAACATAAAATATACGACTTCAAGAAACCTCGTACACTCACAGTAATCTCTAATAACATTAGTTTTTTATGATGATTTTGTCCCTTCATGCAGTTTTAGTTGTGCCTAAACTGTATGAATTGGGCAAAGTATTTAGAAATATACTAGTTAGAGTGTAGGACTATTGCTAATTTCAACAAAATAAAGTAAGACATCAATTATTTATTGTGGCTAATGATATTCTTATTTTTTGTCTCTCAGTTAGGTTTGCATCTGTCAGAGGGACCAGCATCCACCTCCAGTTCAGTCTGTCAGTAATTTCTCCCACCTCTCTCAGCTGCCGAATATTTGGCATCCCTTCCCTCTTGAGGACTTCCTTCACGCCATCTCTCCACTTCTTCCTCGGTCTTCCTCTTGCTCTCTTCCCTTCAGGCTCTTATCTCCAACACTGCACAGCAACTCTTTCTCCTTCCATCCTCTCAACATGTCCTAACCATCTCAGCTGGGCAGCCTCTATCTTCTTCAATACCGGCATCACTCTTACTTTCTGTCGGATATTTGTCCTTCTAGCTCCATCTCTCCTCGTCTTTCCCGCTGTGAAACATAGAGGTATCACTCCTACGTTCTGTCGGATATTTGTCCTTCTAACTCCATCTCTCCTCGTCTTTCCCACTGTGAAACATAGAGGTATCACTCCTACTTTCTGTCGGATATTTGTCCTTCTAGCTCCATCTCTCCTCGTCTTTCCCACTGTGAAACATAGAGGTATCACTCCTACTTTCTGTCGGATATTTGTCCTTCTAGCTCCATCTCTCCTCGTCTTTCCCACTGTGAAACATAGAGGTATCACTCCTACTTTCTGTCGGATATTTGTCCTTCTAGCTCCATCTCTCCTCGTCTTTCCCACTGTGAAACATAGAGGTATCACTCCTACTTTCTGTCGGATATTTGTCCTTCTAGCTCCATCTCTCCTCGTCTTTCCCACTGTGAAACATAGAGGTATCACTCCTACTTTCTGTCGGATATTTGTCCTTCTAGCTCCATCTCTCCTCGTCTTTCCCACTGTGAAACATAGAGGTATCACTCCTACTTTCTGTCGGATATTTGTCCTTCTAGCTCCATCTCTCCTCGTCTTTCCCACTGTGAAACATAGAGGTATCACTCCTACTTTCTGTCGGATATTTGTCCTTCTAGCTCCATCTCTCCTCGTCTTTCCCACTGTGAAACATAGAGGTATCACTCCTACTTTCTGTCGGATATTTGTCCTTCTAGCTCCATCTCTCCTCGTCTTTCCCACTGTGAAACATAGAGGTATCACTCCTACTTTCTGTCGGATATTTGTCCTTCTAGCTCCATCTCTCCTCGTCTTTCCCACTGTGAAACATAGAGGTATCACTCCTACTTTCTGTCGGATATTTGTCCTTCTAGCTCCATCTCTCCTCGTCTTTCCCACTGTGAAACATAGAGGTATCACTCCTACTTTCTGTCGGATATTTGTCCTTCTAGCTCCATCTCTCCTCGTCTTTCCCACTGTGAAACATAGAGGTATCACTCCTACTTTCTGTCGGATATTTGTCCTTCTAGCTCCATCTCTCCTCGTCTTTCCCACTGTGAAACATAGAGGTATCACTCCTACTTTCTGTCGGATATTTGTCCTTCTAGCTCCATCTCTCCTCGTCTTTCCCGCTGTGAAACATAGAGGTATCACTTCTACTTTATGTCGGATATTTGTCCTTCTAGCTCCATCTCTCCTCGTCTTTCCCGCTGTGAAACATAGAGGTATCACTTCTACTTTATGTCGGATATTTGTCCTTCTTACTCCATCTCTCCTCGTCTTTCCCGCTGTGAAACATAGAGGTATCACTTCTACTTTATGTCGGATATTTGTCCTTCTTACTCCATCTCTCCTCGTCTTTCCCACTGTGAAACACAGAGGTATCATCTCCGTCACCTGTATTCTGCTCCTGTCCTTTGTTGTCAAAGCCCAACATTTTGCTCCATTAAGGTGGGTGTTAAGATTGTATTCATGATTACTTCCTTTGTATTTTCAGGAACATATTTGTCTTTTAACAAAGGGTATAGTGCCCCTACATTTTTGCCAAATTTCATCAATATCGGTTTATGTTATCTACTAACATTACTACTACTATTGCCACTATTATTATTATTATTATTATTATTATTATTATTATTAAAGTATATAATTTACATTAACTACTATGACAAGGTTCCCGATTTTATAAAAGGCTGGTCAGGTCTCTGAAAATTATTGACCTCTAGATTGGCATAAAGCTCACAAAACGTATGAATTTTCACAAGGTTTTAATGGGCACGGTACCTTGTGTACATGTTACGGGTGATGTGTGAAAGATGTATAGTGTCGAGATTAGCCAGGAAATCACGACATTATCCTAGTGCAGTGGTTGAAGTCAGATATATATAATTAATCTCAATTTCAGCCCTATCCGGATAATCTTGACATTATTCAGCAAGACTTGGATAGCGTTGAATACTATCTATCAAACTAAGCACGTTTCAATACAATCTATACTTTGGAACGTTATTTCGATATGGGATCTGAAATTGGATCATGGCAGTGCACTAGCATCCATAATGACTCACTGTGTTGATTTCTTTTCCCCTGACCTAACCTAACTTAACTTACATTAACCGTACCTAGCCTAAGGTCACCTAACATACACTAGCATAACCTAACTAACCTAACCTCAATCCTAGAATCTGACACTATCCAAGTGAGGGCGGAGAGTATCAATATTACCCGGATAAACTTTGAAAAACATGATTCAATCACTTTTCACTTAATAGTATACACATATTTGAGATAATGTTATCATTATCCGGATAATATTGAATCTATCGACGTTTGGAATTAATCTGTAGCATATAATTGTATAGGCCTATATATTGTACATATATATGTACACACACTACGTCTTACTGCAAGTTCGGGTTACAGGCATATGCAGACCTACTAATTACGCTGATGTGCTGGGTTGGGGAAGATCTAACTTAGAGGAAGTGTACTCGAATTTGCATAGAAGTAGAGCAGGAAAGTATTCATGAAAATACATCCCAAGTACACCCAGCCAGGATTCGTACCCATGCTGTTTAGACCATGTGCTTAGTGGTCAGGGGCTTATTTAAATTAAGCTCGGGACTAAAAAATATTGCCTTAGTGGACCATAAATATATCATATAGTTCCTGAAGCTCATTTTTATCAAGCGACCTCGGGAAATAGGGGAAGGGGGTATAAAAATAAATTAAACTTTTAGGTATGATTAAAAATATTAATTTGTCTAGCCCCCTTCAGATAATGCAAATGTATTTTAATATTTGACATTTCTAAGTGAGAATTGAATATATGGTTTGGCAGGGTGCAATAACAAGCCATGTTACGTCTGGCATTCAGGCCCGCCTGATTGTGGTTTAGTCGATTGTCAATCGTTCGTTTTAAAAAGGGTATCGAGGCTTAGTTTAGGAAAGGAGTGTTGTCTAATTCTTCCAACATAGATTGGTGATCTTAGTAATCTAATGGTTAAATTGCCAGTCTCATTCGAAGCAGCTCTTACGCCAGATTTTTTTGTAATTTCATTAATTTGATCCTTGCTAATTACTACCGTCAAGAATTAGATGGAAATATGGAATTGCATTCATCTTTTTACTTGTATTTGTTATGAAGTGTTGTCACTAATAAACTTAATGTTGACTTGCATTTTTCTCTTGTATTTGACATATTATGACCTATCCTATTCTTTACATCTATATATAATATTAGTTCTTTAGGCTTTACACCCATTTACATCTTAAAGAGCTGCCTATTAAGATATTGTCCTTAGATTGAATTTACAATTATTTTGAAGGGTATGTCCATCACACTTTTTATGTTCAACCGCTTACTGGTGATTACCTGCTGGTGAATGATACAATGATAACTAAAAAAAATCGGGGAAGTCATCATATTCTGGTATAATGAAATGAAACCTTTAAGATGACCTGCCATTGCTTTTGCTCCATCCTTTGTATTATAAAAGGAAGTTTAAGCCTATTAAAGGAAAATTTGAAGGCGTTGAATATTTCTAGAGCTATAGTTTTTTTCTTTCAGAGAAATAATCCCAAACAGTTCTTATTTTGTGGTAAAAACACTAAAAACCATACGTGCAAAACCCATTACTTAAGTAGTATCACTTATATCTTTGTAATCATTACTCTGGAAAGAGAAAGCACTACATTTACATATATCTGCTTGCAGGTGTTATTTCTTACTGTCACCCATTTTTTAAACTCGTCGCATCACAATATTTTGGGATAACTGTAGATCTTGTAAAGCAGTACCAATCTCATTCTTGTTTTTTAAATGTCAATAAGGTACATTTGCTATTTCTAAAAACATGTTCTTGATAAACTCACCATCACTAAACAGCTTACAATTCTTTGCAAGAAGTTGACTTAATTTGAACGTTATTGCTTCTGATTGTAAAGCTGGCTTTACGAACAAAGTTTTTTCAACTTGAGTTTTCTAACCTCACTATTGGGTGGAAAGTGCAACTGATAGTTGTGAAGGGTGGTGTGCCGTTCCAAATTCCCTTTTTAGGTATTGGCACTATAGCATTACAAACTAAGCAACAACATTTGTACGTTATCTTTAGACAGAAGCAATCAAACTTCCATTCTTCGTGAGAATGATAAATCTTACTTATCCTTTTATAAACATTCATTTCTTATTTCACTACATACGACTCTCGCTGTTATTAACATTACAAGATACAGAACGAGTGTAAGACACTAGCCCTTATTAATGTTATGAGAAACGAACAATGTAGGATAAAACAGTTGAACGAGTATTGAACTTGAAACAAACACACAGCGCATTTGCTAAACACCAGTTGACTAATCTGATACAGTCCACGTCTCACCAAGGTGGTCAGCTCTCTGGTCAAAAGCGATAGCACGCGGACATGAAATGCATTGTTTTTTGCCGTGCCTGTGTTTCTTTGCCATCTGCCAGCCATGTGACGCAACTCAGTTGAATATCAACGTGAACGGCGAAAGCTCGTTGGGATATAGAATTAGCGTACGGTTCAGTATTCCATTTTCAAGGATTTGGACATTTATCTCTCACGAAATATTCAGCGATCAACCAAAAACGATGCCGTGGTCGGCTGGTAGATCGCGGTTGATGTTCTGGCCATGCCTGCTGTATACCTTTCCAAAGTCTCCTTTCTTCAGTTGCTTTTCTTTAGCACTTCTGTATATGATACAATTTAAATCCATTATATTTTCATTCTTAACATCAATAACAGTGAAATTGGAATTAACTTAAAGGGTTTTTAATTAAATACTAGTTATATTTAAAAATTACACTATTCTTTAAAATATAACAGAACGATTTCACTTGTCTATTTTTACTGTTTTATCTTACTATACAAATAAAGTATTGAACTCATGAAATATTTGACCTCAAGTTTATCATGAATCTTTACGTTTAGTATGCCCTCGAACCCAAAATTAAGATCTTACGATTGTGTCTATCTGTACTCGGGGCTACTGATTAAATGATTTGATGGATTTGGTGCAAACTTGATATTTTGATTTTATATGGTCACACATTGGAGCGTTTTTGTAATATTGGTCCTAACCTTCAAAATTTTGATATTTTACTAATTTGTGAAAGTTTGCCATTTTTAAAAATAGCTTTAGCAGCTAATTTGTTTGAATATTGTTTCTTATTATTATGAAATTATTTTTTTATTTCCCTGAGAAATTTCACTAAGGGAAGTTTGCTAATAATAGATATCTCACTAAGAGTATATTACTTATATAATATTTTTTTAAATGTTGTCACAAATATACTAAATGAGAAATTACGTACGATTGTGTTATTATACCATTCATTTTAAAGCCAAATTTAAAAATAAAGTTACCATGATAAGACGCGACGTTTGGTTCGAGGTGTATTAATTACCCTAGGTGTTATCCGTGGAGTGAGATGGCCTATAAAAACACCTGTTTTATCCGTTCTAGTATATCCCCTCTCCGTGGTCGACGCAACCCTTAGATTCGGAACAACCCTCCATCGTTCCCAACAACTGAATGTTATAAAGAGAGTTCTCTGATTGGCTGTTAGGTAGCTGTGCCCCTCAAAAATTTAATTCGTTCACGTTTTATTTTGGCTTCGAGTATTTCTTTACCCACGATNTTTCTGAACTTTGTATACACATTTGGAAGAGCTATATTTATTTTGTTTCTAATATGTTCTTGGATAAGTTTAGAAACAATGGAATTAAGTTATTTTGACAAAGAGCGTTTCGTAAAAAAATATTTTTTTTTAAATATAAAATTAGATGATAGTTTTAAAAATTACAATCTTATTAACTATACTAAGAACTAATAAGTTAAATTGGAATTTAATACAAAATTCTAAAGTAGAATCATAAGGGCCATCCATGTGTAATACCGTACTTAATACAGATTATACAGGCTTACCGATAATAAATTAAAATATAAATTGTAACTTTAACTTACGCAAAATATGATTTTACTTAGAGCTGTTAGTTGTGAGTTGTGTAAAATGCACTTTTGCTACAGTAGCCCCTTGGCTTCTTTGGTGCTGACTGACAGCTCACAGCTGACTCCTGACAGTCAACATTTAGGTATATACCTAACTTTTGACCGTCAGAAGTGACAGCTGCTAAACACATGTTTTTGAAGATCATTATGGTTTGGCGTAGGGATACGTAATTTGGTCTGGTAGCTTTTCAAAGCTGTCAGCCAGCACCAAAGAAGCCATGGGGCTACTGTAGTTAAGATATTCCAGGGCGTACCGTGGTCCAGATGTTAGGATGTGGAGGTAGGGAATGAAGGAGATTATATTAGGCGTCATACTCGTAAGAGAATGGACAACCAATCATGGGGAGATCAGAGTTCAAGTCCCTTTCAGGTGTGCTGAGAGTGGGTTTTGTCAAATAGTTTTTCACTCTTCTTCAACGAAAATGCAAGTACACTACCTATTAAATTTAATTTTCATCATTCCTAGCAAATTAGCGTAATTAGTGCAAATGGGTATAACCTGAACGCTAGGGAGACTCACCGCTAAAAAATGTTACTATAGTATTTTTTAGGAAAACAATTTAATATTTAAGTAAAAAACATAATTAAGATTAGTTTAGATATTATGATTCAATCAGCAACTTAAATTAAATAAAGATTATCTGGATAGTAAAAAATGTGTATGCAATCAGTACAAATAGTAAAAACATTTAAAAAATGCATGAGTCCAATATGCATGTATGTACAGTATGTATGATATTTAGACACGTATCAAAATAAATGGTGTATACATTTTTGTGAATTAAATATATGAGTTAGAAACCAATTAGAAAAGGATAAATTAAGACACGTTAAGAAAAAAAATACAAACCGCTCAAAAATATACACATACAAATATTTTAAGGAGTAGATGTCTAAGTCAAATAAATTCTCTGAGACTTGAAAACATGTCATTTATATAAAGTTTGTTCCGTGGATGAAGGCCCAGTGTAGTTTACACGTGTATGTTCTGATAAAAGAAGGCCCAGTGTAGTTTACACGTGTATGTTCTGATAAAAGAAGGCCCAGTGTATTTTACACGTGTATGTTCTGATAAAAGAAGGCCCAGTGTAGTTTACACGTGTATGTTCTGATAAAAGAAGGCCCAGTGTAGTTTACACGTGTACGTGCTGATAAAAGAAGGCCCAGTGTAATTTACACGTGTATGTTCTGATAAAAGAAGGCCCAGTGTAGTTTACACGTGTCATGTTCTTATTAAGGAATGCTCAGTGAATTCTACAAGTATATTCTGATAAAAGAAGAGTAAATGTTATTATCAAAGATGGCTCAGAAAAGGGTTGAGGGGCATCACTTCCTTATAACAGCCTCTCCCACCCCCTTCAAAGTTTATTTTAAGAACTCACCTACGTCTCATAGCGCCTGCGTGTGTGCGTGACACGCGCGTAGTAAATGGGACGCGCGCACGGGATTGAAGTGGGTCGATCACCTACCTAGTTCCTTCGGGTCCTTGGAGAGGGACCAACTTAGTCCTCCCCCGGACCGAGTGGTAACTGTGTGTGGTACAAACAACACGACCGTTCTTCACTTCCCCATTGCTGACGCTCATACTCTCGTTTGACTTTATGTGAGGTAGAAGGGGACGTGAGATAAGTTTTTATAGCAAAACATTTCTTTGTCCAAAATAAATAAAATAATACTTCAGTATCAACGTTAATTTAATTTTCTTCACAAGGTTATATCGACAGTAATCATTAAATATTTGTTAAGGTTGTCCTGGAGTTTAATGCCAACTTTTTCTGTTAATTTAAAAGGGTACTCATCTAATGTCGCTATGCTCATGACATATATTTGACAACCATTGATATCACCGTGTGAATAAAATTAAACTTAACGTTGCTAGTGGAGCAATATTTTATTTATTTTAGCAAAAAAATAAATGTTTTGTTATAAAAACTATAAAAACACTGGCGTTTTCTCTCGTCACCTTCATCCCCACCTTAAGAAATTTTCAAACCCAATTACAAGCGTAAAATGGGTGATTTAAGAAAACATTCCATCGCATCCATTAGACTTTCGGGTTTAACGTATCCTACTTGTTAAATATGCAAATGTGTAAGTGATGAGATGGTTTAGAAAAAGTTGAAATGTACTCACATTTTCATGGAGGCAGAGTAGTAAGATTATTAGGTAAAGCACTCGGAGAACACTCATGCAGGAATTGAACCCAGATCTCCCTGTCACCGTCTACCCAGTATACTGCAAAAGTGACGCGTTAGATCTTGCTGCCACTGATGCATATTTTAGTAAATTATACATCCGTTCCATTTTTACAGAAGATCATACACGACTTTAAGTGATAAAGGGACGTGTAGAACAATTTAACGTTGCTCCACCCGCATTTTCTTGAAGAAGTGTTGTAAAATCACATGTGATGTAATAAGCACAAGTGTGTGTGATCGTGGTTGATTTTTGGTTTCCCTCTTGTCAGGCAAATCACCCCTCTTGATGTTGACAATATCAATCTGTAATGTTCTAAAACTTCTACAATGTACATTGGTTTAAAAGATTCAAATCAGTGAAAATATGATTTTATAAATATATTTTATTTTCCCCCTACTATTATTTCACAGTATCTAAATATCTACAATTTCTTTATAACCTTTCTTTTAAAGAAACGATTTTATATTCTAAAAGCAACAACTTAAATGGAGGAATTTTTTGTAATTAAAAAAAAGTGCAGAAACTCGTAACGGAAGTAATGCGGCCAAAGACGTCAGTCTCAGATTGTTTCGGCTACTGACGATAAAGTCGAATTTGAGCCAAGACTAAAAAGGTATTTCTCCTAAATGATCTCCTTTACGAAAATGCGAATACTTTTTTTTTTTTCTGAATTCCAACTTCATCATCCCTATCTTATTAGTGTGAATATACGTGTCAGCTGGGCGGGTAGTAAGGCACAGATCACAGAAAAATAAATATTATGATGCTATCGTAATGATTTGTCATGTCATCTATTCCTCGTAGTTTGAATTTCATTTTTTTCAAAAATTTGTTTTCAGACCAGCCCCAGTAAAATTTTCTACACCAAAACTACTACTAGTAAAAAACACTTTTAAGATATTAATTTCAAACATAATTATTTGAGATATTAAAAAAGATAGAGCTCTCAAAAAAACTCGTTTTAGTAGAGCTACCATTAAATTATTATTTCTTAGAAAAACAAATAAACATTTAAATTTTTAATGAAATACACTCTCCAGAGGCTAATTTAGAACAAAATCATTATTGCCGTTTACGAATAATTTCAAATTAAATAAAAAATTGTCACCAACAAACTATTCTTGGTTATACTGTATATCTAGAATAAAAATTCCAATTTGACTTGGGGCTATGATCATATGCCATCTAAATATCACGTTTAAAAAAAAAACCGGATAAACTGTTTCAGCTGTGTAGAGAAAGACATGGGGATATACACAAATAATTGTAAGACCGTTTTTTTTAGATCGGAAGCACACCAAATATCCATATCATCATCTCAAAGTTAAAATTGTTCTCAAATATAATAACTTTATCTAAATGAGATAGTAAAATAGTTCAGCATCGAATTTTTAGTCGTAATTTTCTCTTTTGTTTCGCAAAAGAGCTTTTAAAGTCATCGTAAAAGAACAGTTTCATTTTATTTTCATAAACTTTCTAAACACATAACGTTAATAAATATTACCTCTTGTGTTGTGTTCTTTAGAAATTCATTATTAAAACATTACAGCTTGAGTTGATTTTCAACATCTATATAGTTATAATAAAAAAGGTAAAAAAATGTTTTACCGACAAAATATGGTTTTTCTGTTACTTTTTTTAATATCATAATTTTATTATTAAAATGTTTAGTGCCAAAAGTGAACGGTATTTTCTAAGGAATGGCTTATTTTAGTTTCCAAGCGTTAACCGGAAGTTCATGGCATATTTTTTATTCGTTTCACTTAACATGATTAATATAGTTCTATATGTATATATATAGTTTAGTAGATTTGAATAGAAATATGTATATACAGGCACTTCCACCAAATCGAAAATGAAAAAGTACAATTCGATATCCACCTCAAAACCAACAACTTTTGTCAGAACATTTTTTTTTTCTTTAAAATACTTTGTTTCCTTGAAAAATGTGTGTAGCATTTTAAATGTCCTACTCTGTATATATCGATCTAAAGCTATTCTTTCCAAATCTAAGTGACATATTTCCATTTGATTAAACGTTGGATGAGATTCCTTTATATTGAATATTTAAAAAAATAGAATACAGGAAGACTAAAAATATTTTATATTAAAATTGGCCGTAAAATACTACCACCATCTCCATGAGAAATGAAATGCAGTCTACCTCTAAGGAGTATAATATTTCAGTTATCTGATAAACACGATTATTTAAAACTAAAGAAAAAGATTAAAGTGTAAATTATGTTGGAGCGCAATATCGTTTGCCCTTGTTTGCCCGTGACAGAGAGGTAAACGTTTCAATTTCAGCTGGGTTTTCTGAGGGTTGTTTTCTTAAATTCTCCTTAACTCTCTCCATTTTAATATGGGTACATTTCCTCTGAGCTTTATCTTCGCTATCCTTACCTCATTAGTGTATTAATATATATAGTCCGGTTGGGTATAAATAATCGCTGCAAAGTGATAATAATACATATTTATTATAAGAAGAATAGGATAAGATTAAGTTAAAGATGGTTGCATCCACACTGGTTTGGAGAGAGGATGGGAAAACCATCGTATAAGATCACTAGTAAAAACCACCCCAAGTGAAAGTAAGCGCCAAATATAGCCCTAACTCCAAACCGGTGTATGCTTGCTCCCCATTGGGATATCCGGTTTCTAGCCACTCCTCCTTACCTTGTTAACCTAGAGGCTTCTCACCCCTCCCAAGAGCCCCGTTCTCTCCCCTTCAGTGCCCAGATTGGTCCAGGGCTTTCTATTACAAGGCTCTAATGTGGAAAGAGGGAGATAGGGGGTTTCCCACTCAACTATTCGGGAGAAGTATGACGTGGCATGAAAATTGCTGAGAGAGAGCCCTAGGTGTCCTGGAGTGTGTTGATTGCGCTCTGGACCACCCCCCTGTCTGGGCCGCAACCCGCCCTAGATGTCCTGGAGTGTGTTGACTGCGCTCTTGACCACCCCCCTGTCTGGGCCGCAACCCGCCCTAGATGTCCTGGAGTGTGTTGACTGCGCTCTGGACCACACCCCTGTCTGGGCCGCAACCCGCCCGAGGTGTCCTGGGGTGTGTTGATTGCTGTGCTGTGGTTCCGGATTTCAATCCTCGGTTCCTGCACGGAATTATCTGATTGCCAAACCCTTCCTTCACCTCTGACAAGACGTGTAGTAATCACACCTTGTGAATGTGTGAAATGCCAAGCCTCCACCCTGATTCGGATCCCACGTTAAACTGTAGGTCCTCCATTTCATCTCTCAATCACCCTACCATTACACGTTATCGTAAGTGCGTACAGCCCGAACGGATAGTAAGACGCGTTGCTAATAATAATATTGATCACATACTATGACAGTGATCTGTCCTGGGTTGACAATAGCAATAGCTCTTATCACAACATCAATGGCATGCCTCATCATGGCCATGCATTCTGAATCATCGGGGAAGAGTGGGAGCAATGCTGCTACAGACCTTATGCTAGGCACAATGTTCTCCAACAAAGATATCTTACAATAATGATATGCAGACCAAGACACATAGAACTCCTTTGTATTTACTGGGGGGTTAGTGATAATCCTGCTAACGTGAACACACCATTCTGTTTCTCTCAAAACTGAGTGTAATATTGCATGTTCGGCAGGTAAAATTAATGAAAGTTTGTCGGTTACCAAAGGTAATTTATACAATCCAACAATAGGAGGAACACCTATGTAGGTATTAGGCAATTGATTAACTTTCTTACCTGTATTAATCATTTAAACACTTCCTGATTCCTACCAGGATTATCCATGGTAAGATGTTGGAACAGCGAAATCACTGTCCCATGAAAAGAGCCACTTGCACTCGTAGCTGTTGGATTATGATCAATGTTATCGACAGCAGATGCTGTGAATACCCCTGTTTTCAGCTGAGGGGGACATACACATCCTATTCTCTGAAAGTATGACACTGCTGAACTACCTATATCCAAGGCCGTAGCCAGCCAACAATTTCAGGGTGGGTTTGGTAGTCACATCCCCCAATTGCCAGAAGCTAGAAAAAATTCTAAGTGATAAACAGTTCTAGAAGCTATCTGAAGTGTTTATTATGGCAGCATAACCCCCTAACTGACAGAGGCTAGGACAAATCCTAAATATTAAACACCTATTGAAGCTAACTGAAGTGCTTTTTATGGTAACACAACACCCTAATTTGTAGTTGAATATTAATTTTGATATTGTTTGAACCATAAATAAAGCCATATATTTTGTTTATAAAATTTGGGGGTAGGGGGGTTGAACCCCAAAAAAAACCTGGCCACGACCTTGCATATATCGGCTGATAGACTCAAAATTGACCATATATCCAAGACAATGCAAGGTATTAACAAGGTTCTTCGATATCGTTTTAGCATAGACAGCAGCACCAACAAATAGAGGAAGAGGGGTCTCTTGCCTTACCGTGCGCCGAATCCCCTCTGTGCCCTCACGACGGGAACTGAAGCGATTGTATACCATAAGTTGCATTATTGTGACACTAGATCAGCGAATGCAAATAGTGGTGCAGAATCTTTGGCCATTTGTTCTTTTGATTTTGGTTGCGTACGGTACTCTTTATACAGTTTAATGAGGCACATACGATGGTACACTTCATCTTTGGCAAACATATCACCACCACTTAATTTCGCTAAATGATTGTCTTTCTGCAATGCTGTCACACAAATTAGCACCTTTTCATGAAGTACAAGTGGCATGGCCTTTTGCAGTTACTGCTTACTATCTGCAGTCTTATCATAAAAAAAAACACATGGGTTCTATCTCTGGCTTAACCAATGTAACACTGCACCTCAGTAATATCCTGCTTAGTGTCCTGCAACTCCGAATTGTTATCTTCAATCTTACCATTTTGCCACCTTGCCACATTACCACCTTGCCATTTTGCCGTTTTGCCACCTTACCACCTTACTATCTTGCCACCTTCCCACCTTGCCACCTTGCCATATTGCCTCCTTGCCATCTTACCACCTTCCATCTTGCCACCTTGCCACCTTACCACCTTACCACCTTACTATCTCGCCACCTTGCCATATTACCACCTTGCCATCTTACCATCTTACCACCTTGCCACCTTGCCACCTTGCCACCTTTCCCAACACAACATGGCTTTTCGAGAAACTCACGAAACCCTCTACAGCAAGTATAATGGAAATTTTCTCGGCCTCGTAGAGTTGACTGCAAAATTCAATCCTGTTATGAAGGAACATATTTCCCGAATTCTGGGGAAAGACAATCTCAGATGTGTAACTTATTTGGCTAAGAACATTCAAAATTGTATACATAAGGTCTAGTTTTAAAATTGACCTATATCGTATTTTCCTATTTTTTCAGATGGGGGGCGCACAAAATGTGAGTTTTGCACATACAACAAAACTTTTTCTTTAAACCGGCTTTGTCTTTCAGGTCCATTATAAGTTTATCCTCTCTGAGTTGTCTTGTTATTCCCACTATTCGCTTCCCATTAGGTTTGCGAGTCACTACCCTGACCGCGGTTATAGTTTCTTTCATTTGTACTGCACATTTAGCCCACCGTAACCTGCGATATTTGATTACTCTAACGATGTTTGGTCGTTAATACAGGCTGTACAACTCATCATTATGTAGCTTCCTCCACTCTCTATTATCCTCATCACCTTTTGGACCATATTATATTCCTAATCACTAATATTACGAACACCCTACATTTATTCTAGTCATCTAAGCTATGATACTAATTAACTTAGGTTAAAATAATGAATACTAAAAACGCAGTAAAATGCACCATCTGGATGTGAAGATGAACATATATGTGAATATCACAATATTTAATTAACCTTTATATGGAATGGAACCAAGTTCTACCAGAGTTGAAATCAAACTCCATCACAATTTCCTAGTGTAATGGTATCCTTTATAAGTATAATTTCAACATGATAGCGTTGAGCTACAACGACCAACCAAGGACTTAATATATGATTGATAGAACAAACGAATATCCATAGGTCATAGCACATTATTATGATCCTCATATGAGCTCGAATCAAGGCCCCTAAATATGTTGGTGGTATCCTTAACACTCAGCCACTCTGCTATGCCTATCAAACATGTGATCATTTTTATTAAATAGAGGACGGGGAGATCGAGGTTCGAATCTCGGTCGGGTGAACTGGGGGTGGTTTTCCCTAAATGGTTTTCCACTCTCCCTCCACGCAAATGAGGGTTAATTTCCTCTAACTCAACATTCCCGATTCCTAATCCATTAACGTAATTAGTACTTAAAGCGTATAACCCGAATGGGTAGTAAGACGCCGTGCTAAATATTATTTATTATTATTATTATTATTAACACCGCGTCTTACTACCCGTTCGGGTTATACGCACTCACGCTAATATGTAATGGTAGGGTGATTGTGAGATGAAATGGAGGGCCTACAGTTTAACGTGGAATCCGAACCACGGTGGAGGCCTGGCACTCCCCACATTTACAAGATGTCTTGTCAGAGGTGAAGGAAGGGTTTGGTAATCAGATAAATCTTTGCCGGGGCCGAGGATTGAACCCCGGCCGCCAGCATAGAAGTCTGACACCTTACCCTTAGACCACCAGGTCACCGAAACTATTTATAAACTAAGATAACTAAAGCGTTTTTAATTAATTTGATGTTACGACCTAATTGCATCAGTTTTTATCTCTTCTGGCAACATTTTTCGTCAATTTTATTTGCTATTCTCTAAATCTATTAAAGTTATTTACTAATTGAAGCTACTGGATGAGATTAAACGCACAGTAGGCCTATCTAAAGATCTATAAATAAAAATATAATTTTCAATTAAATTAGATAATAGGTGATAAAATAATCGCATCCTTGATTTATGTAGGTCATTATTTTGAGCCTGTCACGTCAAGAATGTCAACAAGAAAAAGTTATCTTTCTCATTGTGAATCAGTAAATGATAATTTTAACCTCAATTTAAGGAATATGCGCAGTTATTTTTTCATATGTTGGTTAATAATAAATTACTATTTTGACAATGTTATTCAATAAGGCTGTAAGATTAATTGAGTCGCTACTGCGTGACCTTGAGTACTGTTTTAAAGCCTGATAATCTAGCATTTTGTTTCGTAACTATTATAGAATGAATAACAGAAATACAAAATGTAGCACGCCACAAAGATACAAACATATTGTTATAAACTTGAATTATGTCAATATTTGCCGAAGTAGTGACAACAAACAAGAATAATGTTTTATACTCTTTGGGATCATGTTTTCAGTTTCTAGTTATTTATTTATACTTTTTAATGACAATGTACTGGTTGTTTGTGACTTTCCTAACTTGAGTCTAAATTAAAAGAAACATTAAACAAGATTTATTGTGTTTGGAATAATTTGAAAATTTAAAAGTAGTTTTTTACGTTTTCATATAAAAAGATTTGTAATCGTGAGCACGTTATGCCTAGAGATTATGATAATTCTTATGTTTTATGTGACCTTGAAGTCGGAACAGAAAAAAAATGGATCTTACCGTTCTGTATGTTCCCATGTATGTATGTCTGTCCGTCCTTAGGCTTGGATCCAAAACAGTTTATTGGATTTTTTTAAATTTATATATTATTTGACTACACCTACCCAAGGATGTATTTTTGAGTTTGACTCTAACTATTAAATTAATAGTTGTTTAATCATACGTAATTTTTGAAAATTACACATTTTTTTGAAAATGATCCTAATTATTTAGTTTGGAATATCTTGGAAATGTTTGTAAGGACAAAAATGTATTCTGTTTTTATGGGGGAAACTTAAATTAATCGTAGTTTACTAATGCCTGATGGATTTGAAATATTTTAAAAATAGCTTTAACTATTTGTTCAAAATGAATATTTCGTTATTTTTTACAATATAAATAGTCATATATATATATATATAGGCCTATGGGTTTTTAAAACGAATCATTTAACAGAAATTTTTAAAAAATCTTCTTTTTAAAAATATGAGATTTTTTGAAACTAGCTGATTGTTTTAAATACCCGGGGGAAATGTCACATGCTACATTATACTGTGTACCTTTATTTTACTAATAAATTTATTTAAAGGTAGCTTAGGCCTAGTTATTAAAGATTTGAGAACATTCTAAATGACCTTTAGGGGTTAAGATGGAATGAACAATGTCTTAGTACTATTGGCAGCATAAATCTACAAACGAATCACCTGTGGCTGTGAAACCAATGATTGCTCTTAGTAGTCGATGATATTCACACGTCCATCACACTCTCTGACTTAACATATGAGTGAAGAGTGACCCTGAACAAGGGACTATCCCTGGATAGCTCAGTGGTTAGAGCATCATTGGCACGCCAAGCTAATGGTCCTGGGTTAGTTTCCTTTGTCAAGGTGTCATTTTTAAATTTATTTGAATATGAAATTTAAGAACTAGTTTAAAATGGGTAATTGGGGATAGTTTTTAGTGACATATAATTTTATTTTTTATTTTAGGGCTACGTATTACTACCCGTTCGCATTATATGCCTTATTTTTATATTCTTACCTATAAAAATAGTTCAAGAGTATTTTACAAATCACTTTTTTTTATTTTAAATTAAGTGTTGGCAACCCAAAACCTAAACATATGATTTTCGAACTGTCATCCAGGTAAAAACCTATCGTGAACGGAATGTATGTAAATGTACTCTAACTCATCCCGTATCTTTTGTTCAATGAAGGTAAAAATTTATCTTCTTTTCCTCAAATAAGAAAAATAATAAATCAACTTCTTATTAATGAGGGACTATTAAAGTAGACGTGTTGCGTCATGTGAGGATTTAAATAGAGAGAGAGCTAAAAACCTCAAATTTGCATAAATGGTTACTTGTTGAAAGGAGGTTCAAATAAAAAGCAATATCTCTTTTTAAAACAACACACGACACTAGTTTATTGTTTCAAATAAATCAGTAAATTGCGATTTATCTCTAGTGAAATAGAGGAATTAAAAGTAAATGTAAAATATAACATTATTTATACTCAAACCAGCTGGAAAAATAAAGGTAGAAATGAGAGGAAATGTTTTCGCTTTTAGGGGAAAGGAACTAGTTCGATACTATGCACTCTACCATAGCTCCTTGACACGACTTACCAACTAACTTTGTTCTAGGCACTCCACCCTGTCTCCTGTTCTTACAATGTAACTCAGTACTACCATCATTTTTTAGTGTAAATATGTTTTAAAAAAATAGTATGAGGAGTGAGGTTTAGTTTGAATAGAGTATACCAGGGTTTTTTTTTGTACGGGGAGTGTTTGAAAAACAGTACGATGATCGAAGATTAATTAAGATTACGTGTACCTACTTTTTTGGGATTTTTTTTTATAAAAAAACAATAAAATGAGCTTGGTTTAATTTAGATAAAATGTACCTGCAATTTTTTTTTAAGAAAACATATTTGAAAAACAATACGAGGGGCGGGGTCTACTGTATTTGTGCATTTTAATTAATAAATGAAGATTGTGGCTATGAAACATTTGTTTTTTAATCAACAGCCAGTAAAGCATCAGTGTATCAAAAGATCGATGGTCGTGTTGCGAGGCGGTGCAGTATAGGTAGTGGCCCTACCTTCTTTTTCGTACAGCGAGTGTTAGTAGTACGGCCTTTATTCGCTCATCGTGAACGAGTCGTCAGAACCCTACCTATCTTGACTTGAACTTTCATTGCGTTCCATTACACCCCAAGCGGCAGCTTTCTTACCCAAATTTGAATCTGGGGCGAGTTTTCTTTTCCAATCTTTCTTTGTAAGTTCTCGATCGGTGGTTTTATGATCATCAAGATCTTTCACTTTAGAGTAGGCGATATTGTTTGATTCCAAACGCCCGTTTCAATTCGTTAATGACGGGATCACCTCATTTTAAACGTTTTGAAAACTTTGTAACTAGTATCCGGGCAAATGCGCTTCAAACGGTAATGTATTGATAATCTTACACAACAGTCCACCACCCTTTATTTGGTTCATGACACGTACTGACGGACGTTTATATAGACAAGTGCATTATATAGCCGCACTATTTGACATGCATCTAGGGAAACAGACAGATTCATTACCCGACCGCAGTAACGATCACGATGAAGGTAAAGCCTTACCTCAAAGGCACAGTATTTTGTTGTTACCTGATACTATTTGTTATATAATTTCAGACCTTCAAATTGAGGGAACACAAACGCTATGATCTATCTGATTGAGGAACCGAATGAATTTCGATTCAAGAACGTGTACATTTACTCTAAATCGTGGTACCAACCCAAGTAGCAACGTTTATTTCAAGTTCTCAGACTCATTGATGGGATTGGCTATTTTCCTTTTTCTGGCCATGATGAGATCACTCCACCGTCTGAATCTAAACCCGACTATGCATTCATTTTCAACGACCTCGCTTACGATAATCCTTATAACATTGAGTCTTATTTCAGTATGGGCAGTCATAAAGCTATTGACGGCTTCTCTCTAAGCCAAACATAATATCTAATCCCTGAGCAGATGTTGAGAGATAACGCTAACACGCTCATACTTTTAAAGATGGACGATTCAAACTTGAAATATGTCTATGACGATCATGTCAACAAATGTATGACCTTCCAGAAATCTAAGCTAATGCGATCGTTATGCTGGAAATATAAGTACGATTTTCTAGTCTTGAGTTAAGTTTATAAAATGTATAAGGGACGTTACTGTTGAGGTTCGCTGATACACATACAAATATCTGACACGCCATTCTCTCAACCAAGTGTTGTGAAACTCCACAGAGCTAAAGGCGCGTTACGACGCCGAGATGGCCCTCCTATAGGATTCCAAAGAGAGAAAGACTGGTCCACCAATGGGAAAGGACGCCCGTGTCACTTGTTGTGAAGCTCCGGGTTTATCCCTACGCATAGTTTTGGTCCTATTTGAGTGTTAATCAGAGCGTTTTGATAGAACTATGATGTAGTGTTACTTAAACAAAGAAACGAGCTTGTATTGAAAATAAACATTGAGATTTAGCACGTATTGCAGTACCATTACTTCCTCTTTGCCGAGCTGGTTGTACTAATATTATCACACTCGAGTGCATTATCAAACGACCCTGAGAGCTCAATGTGAGTCACATCTGATTTACTAATTAAATAACAGATATATCGTTTAATTAAATCAGTCCATCTAAAAATAGATGTAGATTACAGTTGGATATCTTTACAACAAGGTCGACAGTAAGATTAATTACATAGACCTATTGTTCTAATAATTAGCTCAAACTAAAATCAGTGATGTAATTAATTTGTAACACACAATCAATTAACTTTTTTTTTTATCACAAGGAAAAATGTAGTTGTTAAATATGAACGGTATGTGGCCAATTTACAATTTACACTTTAATTTTAATCGTGCAACATACGTGATTTATATGTTAATTTGTTATTTTGTTTGAATAAAAATCACTCAGACACTTTAATTATATAATTAATTATTGTGTCGTTTTAAAGTAAAGCATAATATCGTAATTGATTTAGCGATTAATCATTAATGACCATTTAATTATTATAGTTTTATTGATAAGACATCTTAGAATGTACTAATGAAAGCTGAGATTATGTCAGTACATGACTAAGAAAATAGGTAAAATTAGAATTAAGATTTCGTTCTAAAATTAATTATTATTCTTTATATTAAAAGATGAAATTAACGAATTTTCAACAAAATTACCTTCAAAATGTCAAAGTGCTGAGTACAGATTAAGATCATTCGACCATCAAAATTTTATCACAAAATTTAACAATTGTATAAGCTATAGGTTAAAAATCATTATTCAATTTTTTCAAATCATTACAGTTCACGAGTGGTAAGGAGTCAAACTTGCCCATTTTTTCTTTTTTGCGCACCATTGTTAAGGTAATGTAATAAACATATGGGGCTTAAATTAAGGTTTACAAAGTAAAATATTTATAATATTTTAAAGAAAATTATTTTGAATGTACAAGCAGTTTAAAAGTAGTAAAATTATATCTTTTCAATCATACATAAATACTGTTGTTTAAATACCACGTTAATTTGTTTTAATCTCATTTTGTAGTACACAATGTCGTTAGTTATGGTTAATTTGGATTTTTAACCTAAATTTACTTGTCAATTTTACTAACACTACCCAATTGAGCATTGAAAAAATAAATACAAAATTATTACATACAATTTCTTGTTTTTACTGTACCGAATGTAGGGACATCCCCGACAAGCAATCATACTTTCACCTGGTAGAGTCAGTGTCTGGTTACCCATGACTCACAAAAGTATTTATTATTATTATTATTATTATTGTTATTAGCACCGCGTCTTACTACCCGTTCGGGTTATACGCACTTACGCTAATGTGCAATGGTAGGGTGATTGTGAGATGAAATGAAGGACCTACAGTTTAACGTGGAATCCGAACCACGGTGGAGACCTGGCATTCCTCACAAAAGTAAAGTTCAATCTGGAGGGCGAAGTGAGTGGCATTGATCCCACTTATCTTTTACAAGA
>CABEEJ010002277.1:31086-47213 GCA_901482245.1 Timema douglasi | reverse complement strand
CCCCCCTTCCCTTCCTATATTCATTTGGAGCTTTGTATCAATTTTGCACTTCAACACAAACTATTCTATTGGCACTTCAAAATCAGTCCTAATTTATTACTTATTATCTATCTAAATATTACAATTTACTTCATGAATGTATGAGTTTCATTCACAGTTCTTACTGGCTTTAAATGAACTACTAAAAATATACAAACAACACAACCGTGCTAAAAATATAATATCAGATATAAAAATAATATTTAGCACCGTGTCTTACTACCCGTTCGGGTTATACGCTGTAAGTACTAATTACTCTAATGGATTAGGAATTGGGAAGGTTGAATTAGAGGAAATGAACCCGCATTTGCGTGGAGGTAGAGTGTAAAATCATTTAGGAAAAACCACCCCAGTTCACCCGACCGAGATTCGAGCCTCGATCTCCCCGTCCTCAGAGGTTGAGCTCAACACGTCAAGCGCGTTAGCCAACTACGCTACCGAGGCGGGTAATATTAGACATTACTTATGTCTTATGAGTAGGGAGTAGGTTCTCAGTAATAAAGAATTGTTTAAAACAGGCAGTCAAGTGGGCATTAAAAATACGGACTTTATGCATCAAAAGAGTAGAAGTAAAAAAAAACAGACATAAAATAAGCAATGTAAAATTTATTTATTATAAGCAATTAGCTACAACAATATTTATTCTTTTTTAGCATTGCAAGACTACCCGTTTGGATAGATCGCATATGTACCAATAATTACGCTAGTGTGTTACGGATGATGAAGGTTGAATTCGAAGGATGTATAGTCACCTTTTCGTGGAGGGAGAGTGGAAAACCATGTAGGAAAAATAAAAACCTCACGGTCTCCCCGTAGTCGGAAATAAAATCTATTGCTAGAGTTACACCTTAGAAAATGCGGCCACCAAAGTGGGTTTGCAGGCAATTCAAATTTATGTCGATAAATATGATTCTTTTCTCGATTTTTAATAGTGAAATAAGTGACCTGGTGGTCTAAGGGTAAGGTGTCAGACTTCTGTGCTGGGGGTCCGGGGTTTAATCCTCGGTCCCGGCACAGATTCATCTGATTACCAAACCCTTTCCTTCACCTCTGACAATACGTGTATTAATCACAACTTGTGAATGTGGGGAATGCCAGGCCTCCACCGTGGTTCGGATTCCACTTATTCATTAACAGTAGCGTACGCAGAATTGTGAAGTATGGGGATCCAAGTGGAGTCTGGAGGGAGACTCACCCAACCACAGGAGGCGATTTTTTTTACCATTATATACACTTAGAATCTTTTTAGACGGTTTTTTATTCCTATTTGTTACCTTGATCATTTATATGTTTACTATTGTAAACGTGATAATCTAACAAAATAATAAATAAATAGGCTTAAATTAAGGTTGGCTTGCATCACGTAGGCCTAATGTCACAAAAATAACCGATTATTTATAATAGGTAAATGTCTAAACTTTGTACAACTCCTCGATCAACACCTCCCCCCATTTTATTTTATCTTCGGATCTGCGTAGATCTCGCTGCATCCCCAAACTAAGGTGGGGGGGGGGGCTAGAGCCCCCCAAAGCCCCCGTGGGTACGCTACTGTTCATAAAGTAGGTAGAAGCAAATAGGATAGGCAACTAAAGGCACTATAAAATTGAATATTTTTACTCGTATTTACATGAAAAGCATATACATCTAACGGTCGTTACCAAAAGAAACACCGGAGTGAGAGTTGACAGCGCATATCAACGTTTGACGTCAGTCGGTCTGACGTCCTTGCTTCAAGTCACCGTGAGAGATTTGTGAGTGAGGCTGTGGCGATGTTTCTAATTTTGATCTCAGATAGTGTTGTTGGCGCAAAGGACCTTCTGAGTGCCCAATCTATCACCTCTCGAGAGAAGATAACAGACCGTCTGACTAGGGGATGGGATAGTGACGGATGTATAGTGGTCTACTGTTGTCATGGTCCCGATCTACTCAGGTGTTGTGAGATATCCTACTGACGTCAAGAGCTCCTCGTACTATCATCAAGGATAGTCCATGGTCCCTACTCGTATTAACGTCAAGGATAGTCCATGGTTCCTACTCGTACTATCATCAAGGATAGTCCATGGTCCCTACTCGTATTAACGTCAATGATAGTCCATGGTTCCTACTCGTATTAACGTCAAGGATAGTCCATGGTCCCTACTCGTACTAGCATTAAGGATAGCCCATGGTCCCTACTCGTATTAACGTCAATGATAGTCCATGGTCCCTACTCGTATTAACGTCAATGATAGTCCATGGTTCCTACTCCTATTAACGTCAAGGATAGTCCTTGGTCCCTACTCGTACTATTAACGTCAAGGATAGTCCATGGTCTCTACTCGTATTAACGTCAAGGATAGTCCATGGTCCCTACTCGTACTAGCATTAAGGATAGCCCATGGTCCCTACTCGTATTAACGTCAATGATAGTCCATGGTCCCTACTCGTATTAACGTCAATGATAGTCCATGGTTCCTACTCCTATTAACGTCAAGGATAGTCCTTGGTCCCTACTCGTACTATTAACGTCAAGGATAGTCCATGGTCTCTACTCGTATTAACGTCAAGGATAGTCCATGGTCCCTACTCGTACTAGCATTAAGGATAGCCCATGGTCCCTACTCGTATTAACGTCAATGATAGTCCATGGTCCCTACTCGTATTAACGTCAATGATAGTCCATGGTTCCTACTCCTATTAACGTCAAGGATAGTCCTTGGTCCCTACTCGTACTATTAACGTCAAGGATAGTCCATGGTCCCTACTCGTATTAACGTCAAGGATAGTCCATGGTACCTATTCATACTAACGTATATATTAATTTATTCCAAAGCTGTTATATCAATGTCTTGACACAATGAATCCAAAATGTAAAAATGATTTTATTACCTTATTAATTCACTTTCATATGATGCAGATAATTGGTAGATAATTGTTTTGTTTTTTTAATATTTGAAAGAAATTATTATTTAAATCAAATAAGCTTATGACGATTTCTAAATAAAGAAATACATCAAATAAATATTGTATCTAATACTAGGAATATATATAAAATATTGATTAACAACATAATCACTTGGATATTTAATTAAAAGCTTCCGACAATATTAAGTGAGAATGTGAAAGGGATAATATTTGTGTACACATTGATTAAGGCGGGAATAAAGGAGTCACCGCTTATTTTTTAAATGTATCTATATTGTTTTTATTGTCTATTATTATATTTGTCTGGTATTTTGGCACCCTTATATTACTTTGTGCACGCACAGGGTGCTGTTTATTTATATTATACGGAGTACAACTGGAATAGAGAAAGAATTGTTTGTCTATACAACTGGAGCACAAATTACAAGTCTCGCCTAGGGTGCATTAAACCTTCGCGGCGGCCCTGGCAGGGTCATGGAGTGCATGCTTGTCAAAAAAAAACCACCAAATATGCCACTACGGTCTTTGCAGAGAGCACTAATCTCTCAAACTCACCGTCTTTTACCCAGAAATCCCCATGATAAACTTATTATTATTATTATCAATTATCTCCAAGACCTCATGAGCTTCACATACACAAAGTATAAAGTATTTTAGACACAAATTGGGATCTTTCCAAGGTATCCCAGATATTTAGTTGGCTTCCCAAACTACTGGGTCATAGAGACTGGCTAAGGAGCTGGGAATGAGAACGGAAATGCAATATAACCTGCCCGGGAGTAGTACGATTAATTATATACTAATAATATCCTTATCGGTAGCTCAGTGGTAGTGATGTGGTATCGAAAGAAAAGTATCGATACTGTACTCATTAAAAGTATCGGAAGAAAAGTATCAATATCGTACTAGTATCGAAAGAAAAGTATCGATAGCAGTAAGTATCGGTGACAAAATTTTAAACTGTCAAAATATTTGTTTTAATATAGTATTTATAATCTCATACCCACTTCAGTATCCATGTGGTCTAACGCACTAATCTAGTGTTGGACTCGACCTCCAGAGACGGGAAGATCGGGGTTCGATCTCAGTCGGGTGCACTGAGGGTCATTTTTCTTAAATGGCTTTCCACGCTACCTCCAAGCAAATGCGGGTGCATTGTCTCTAAACTAAGCCTTCATAATCCCTAACCCATGAGTGTAATTAGTACAGAGGCGTTTAACCTGAACAGTTACTAAGACGCGGGACTAAAAAAATAATCTCCAATTTTGCATCATAACCGTATTTTCATTTTTATTTAAGCACTGAGGATTATAATGGGTTTTAATATCTCAAGACAAATTTTATAACATGCTTTTCCGCTATCCAATTTCTTAAAAAAAACTCCCATAATTCACTTCCGGGAGATGCCATTTTTTAACTATATTCGTCGTTTATAAACTCTTTCAAGATATATTATTAACTATTGACAAACAACAGAAGAATGGACGCTATGCCCTGCTTCATCTTCACATAAACCTTTCTGCTTCATCTGCTTGGAGCACCTTGTCAGTTCATTGAGTTATACAAAATATTCTTTTGTTTAGTTTGTGATGACCGTGCTCATTGATAAAATATGTGTTAGTAGATTATTATTATTATTATTAGCACCGCGTCTTTCTACCCGTTCGGGTTATACGCAGTGTTAGTAGACTAGTTAACACTTGGCCCGTCAACTGGTCAGGCAAATGTTGATATACAAATAACAAAGAACAGCTATAAATTATAATGAGCTAAAAGAGATTGAACGCTATAGTTGCAGAAAATGGGGGTGAGATTTGAGAAATAATGTAATTGGTTCTTCCTCCACAGTCCGCCTTAGTAAATATTTAATCCCATAATGAGTGAAGATAACGAAAAAAGTTATTTATTTCGATACCGATTCGATACTGGAGTGTGAGTACTAATATCAGTAAAAGCATCAGCAAAAAAATTACCGAGTAAAAAATTACTAGTATCGAAAGGAAAATATCGATATTAGTAATGTATCGATACTTTTTTCATAACCCTAGTCTTGAGGCGAGCGCTTTACACCGATGGCCAACAAGGTGAACGTTTGACGTTCAAAAGTTTGCGTTTGACTCTCAAATATATATGACTCAATAATAAAGTGTTTTTTTAAAGCAATTAACGTTATATTTTTACACAAATACACGTCTAATATTAAGAAGGCTACATTTTCTTTAAGCTATTATTATTAATTTTATCTAAAGATATGGGTGGGTGTGGATGAGATTATTTACTCATCAATCAATATTTCGATATTTGGGTGGGTACAATTACCCATGTACTCCACTTTTACTGCGTCACTGGATTTTACAAGGGAGTGTATGTAATTTTGTATTTTCAAGAACAAGAGATTATTATTTCTAAAACCTTCTAGATTACATGGACTCCGAAACCAGGTAGGACTGGGGACTCTTTTGAGAATCCTTGTTTTTATTAGGGGGGTGCGATTATAATAGCTCACGTGGGTATTAAAATTATATACATTGTTTTCTTTATTTATATGTACATGGAGTTACATGGAGTTGAACCATGGACTGAGAGGAAAATGGAGGGTAAATATTTAGACAGCTTTGAGTTGTGGTGTTGGAGGAGAATAAAGAAGGTAGAGTGGACTTATTGGATGAAATAAATAACTTCCAAGAGGAGTAAATGGGAAACAAACCTTTTACAGGTATCTACTAAGAAAGACTTACTAGATGGGTCACATTTTGAGAGTAAATATCTTACTGAATGGTGGAAGAGAGAAAGGAACAGGGAATACGATTAATGGAGCTCATGGATGACCTCAAACAAGGAAAGAAATGAAGTTTCAGGATCTAATAGAGTACAATATTATTATTATTATTATTATTATTAGCACCACGTCTTACTACCCGTTCGGGTTATACGCACTTACAGTAATGTGTAATGGTAGGGTGATTGTGAGATGAAATGGAGGACCTACAGTTTAACGTGGAATCCGAACCACGGTGGAGACCTGGCATTCCTCACATTCACAAGATGTCTTGTCAGATGTGAAGGAAGGGTTTGGTAATCAGATAAATCAGTGCCGGGACCGAGGATTGAACCCCGGCCGCCAGCATAGAAGTCTGACACCTTACCCCTAGACCGCCAGGTCACCTAGAGCATAATAGGACAAGGAAACAAATCTGTAGATAGACAGAACATTTACCGTATTACTAATAATATGTACACCCCCTGTAGGAATGTAGGTGACAGCTCGCAAAATTTACCAGATCTACTTTCATGTATCCCTTCGCTAAACCATTAGATCCGTCAGCCATAGAGAAATGTAAGACTTTCTCCAGCCAAGGGTAAACCATGGCCATGCAAATTAACCTCTAAACTAGGGGTGTCGAACTGGTTTTATCATAAGGCCCATATTGAAAACTAAAAATATTTGAAGGGCCACACTAAAAAGTAATACTAATACGTAAAGATAATTGATTTTCATACTTTAGCTTAATATTTAAAAATATTTTATCTCACAAAATAGTAAAACCCACCCTTTATTTTTCTCAAAAATTTGAAACCTTTTATTTACAATCGACCTACTCATCGCCTGCCAACCCCACTACACAAAAATGAGGCATTTACAAACATGGATATATTTTTTTTTTTTTACATAAGAGACAAACAATTATTATTTATTTGAGGAACAAAATATTCCAGTTCCCATTTTTTCTGAAACACACAACCCTCCTATCTGATTTTACATTTTAAAGGTTTTGAAGTGAACATTTTGAGGCGTTATGAATGTGTTCAAACAACGTTTGTGCTGCCACTTATTTATATTTCACTTTAAAACAATTAGAATAAATCACACGGCCCCTTACTACGGTGTAAAAATGAGAATTATTTCAATATTTTTGCTACCTCTTGTCTCTGAAGTAAGAAACTACAACCAAACGTTTTCTCTTCACTGTTTACTGTTCACTGGAGATTCTGAAAACTCCAAGTATCAGAAATACCCGACCAATGTTGCCAAGCCCAGCGAAAAATGTTGTCCCAGTAGCAAAGCTAAATTTGGCTAGTTTCACCAGAATAATGTCAAATTTCCAAATTTCAGACTTAATTCACTAGTCCTTTATAGTATGCCCTGTTTTTTAATATCCTTGCTTGAATTGTTAAAATACCACTTTACCCCTTCCATATCAGCTGTTTTGTTTAAATGTTCCACTTTCAAACTTTACATTGGTAACATCATCTTGGGCGTCCCCTGCAATGAGATTGCCGAGATAATGCTATAAGCAAAGTTCCTTGAACTAAGGCGATTGTCCCTTTTCATTTGGCGTGTAAATGCAGAGCCATGGGGACAAACTGTTATCTTCAAGAATTTTTATTGTTTTGCAATTCTCTTTTCGGAAACGGTTAGTTCAAGAATAGAAACATGTTGATTATTTTATACTTTTTCTATATACGAGTACACCTTCTCTATAATTTTAAAAGTGATCAAATATCGATAAGATTGGCATTTTTTCAATAGAAAACTATGGACTTCATAACAAAAAATAATAAAATGTAACAATTAATAAACATCGATACATTATCTTAGAAGGGGTGTTGAAAATATTAACATAAACATTTCACTCTTTCTCGAGAAAACTGAAATTTTCAAACGTAGGATTATTCCACAAGGCCTGTCCGGTAGCCAGCGCCATCTACGGTTTCCGTGATCCATCTGTTCTTGTAGGCGCGGAAGGATACTTTGGTCACTTGTGAAGCCACACCACGTCACATATTTCAACCTCCTGCCCACAATCCCACAAAATAGGTTTTAGACTTGCACTCGACAGGGCCAAGGGCCTTAAATGAGAACTAGAAAAAAAGTCACTACTAACTGTTAGCTTACACTCTCTCACCCGCTATCTCCACCTCTTTCTTACAGCGACACCGTACAGTCACATTTATGAAAAGAAGAGACGGGTCTAGGTGAATCTTGGTTCATTATAAGCTCCACAGCCCACACAGAACCATAGAAAAGCCCACATAGAATGTTTGTTTCTTTATAAGCAAAATAGGTCGCACAAAATAATATATCGGGCCTCAAGTCTAGACCGTAGGAGCAATCGACTTTCAATTACTTTCCGGGGGAGAGGACCCCTAACCACCTGTTTGGCTTGTGGGACCAAGTCCCTTGAATCCTACTTAACTTTTCTAGCTCTACCTTCATTATAACCCTTTCCTTTCCTCTTCACTAAAAAGGTTTGGTCACCCCTGCACACAATAATATGTTCCCCAAAATATAGTAGTGGAAAAATTCATAATGAGCTGGCAATTTTTACCGCCAGTGTGTTTTGAAGGTGAATCAGACATGAAGGGTCAAATAACTTAGGAAAGTCAAATGTAATATTGTATGTTAATTATTTTGCTCGTTGCTTAAATAATGAGTTGGCCTATTCTTTCATAACGTAAGCTAAAAATAGTTTTCTATTTTTTTTACTTTTTTGAAACAATACAGCGTTGATTTACAGCCTCATAGAGTGCCTCTCAACTCAACACCTAGTTATCGAAACTATCATGAAACGTATTGGAATAAAGTTAAAAGCTTGAACCTATTTACAGATGAGAATTATTTTCATGAAAACTTAGCAGCTACTGTGCAAGCTTTTAGGTAAGGTAGGTTTCTTTCAGAAATAAAAGCTTAAGTTTTCTTTTTAATTTTCTCAAGGTCAACAAGGAACTTCAAGATTATCAATTGAACTCTTGACCCCTATGAGTAAAGTCAGGTCCCTGCGAACAGCATTTTGTGCACAGCGTTCTGACGATACTTTTTTATGTTGGGGCGTACATCAAAGATTTAAAGACACGAGAAGAAAATATAATTGAAATCCCAAAAGTTAAACATGCTTGGATGATCGGGGAAACGAACACTTTGCAGAAAAAATGAAAATATAATGAGTATAAATATGTTACGCCCAATAGGGTTTCCTTAATTCGAGGTATTGAGCAACGGTTCAATCAATAAACAATTGTTACAACGGAAGATAGTATGTTTAAACTTAACATTGACACACCTGATATTTCACTTTTATTAAGATTTTTCAGCCTTCATTTTAAATAATTAGCAGAATAAATCAAAAAAATTAATGTACAGTACATAGCAAAGATGTGTATTGTGGTACACTTATTAAGAATGGTGTGCAGAAAGGCAGACTGATTTAAGACTATTGGTGTGAATTATTTGGGTTTCGTAGTTGGTAATTAAATTTGTTCGAATAGAGTGAAAAATTACACCTAGTCACAGGAATAAATCACAGGACATTTGGTTTAGTGCACCAATGCTCTACCACTAAGCTAACCAGGGATCGTCCCGTGCCCAGGGTCATTCATATTTTAGGGCAGAGACTGTGATGGACGTGTGAATATCATCGGCTACTAAGGGCTAGCATTGATTTCACAGCCACTGGTGACTCGGTTGAGTCTTTATGCTGCCAACGTTACAAATATGTACATTGTACATTCCAAGCGAATCCAGATGGAAGAAATAAACGCTATACAATAGGTATTTATATTAAAGACAAAGCTAGGGGGATGAATAGTTATGTTTACGGATATTAGCCATATTTGAGTCATATTCGAATAAATTAAAAAATGACACTTGAATACGGGAATAGAACCCTTGACCTTCGACTTAGCCTATCAATGAACTGAGCTATTCAGGGATTGTCCTGTGCCCAGGTGTCATTTTTCAATACCTTCGAATATTATTCAGCTACAGCTCATGTCCGTAATTATAATAATTCATCCTCCAAGCTTCACCTTTCATATACACATTAATTGTATAGAGTTTTTTTTCTTGTGAATTAAAATCACGCCATGTGGGGCGCCGTGGTAAGTGAGAAATTGCTGCACAAACATTTAGTTTTAATACAATAATTAATTCTACGATGCCTTAATTCAAAATATGATTCAAGACAAAGTAAAATTGAAAGATTCCAACAGGGTTCTTTTTCCTTAGCAACCATTTAATTTGAGTTTTATTAAGCCTGTGCGAACCTTCGAAATTTGAATCTTAATATTGGAAGATTCGGATTATTTTCGAAATTTCTAATCTAAATAAATATTAGATTCGGATTCGATGGGTTTAGCTCAAAACTTGAATCTATAATTCACTTATACTTAATAAACTAATATTATCTGACCGGAAACCAGTTACCTAGTAGGGTGTATAGAAAAATTATTAACTTGAATTGCAAGTCGTAAAAGAATCACATGTGAAACAGTTGTAACAATAAATATCTTGTATTTAGAAAAGTGGCTAGGCCCACTTTTTAATAGATACTAACCGTTCTTTACAGCATTATTTAAAGAAGTGGTGTGAACTTTTGTTTATTATTCACCCTTAGAGATTTATTTATTAATTTTTCTATATTTGTATTTTTTTTTTTCAATTCATTCTTATGTCCAAAATGTTCATCAACATTTTAAAAAATATTTTATTATTAGATTGGATTCGGTAACATAACAGTAAAATATTCAACTTTGATTTATTTAAAACATTAACATAGTAAGCCTCAGATAAATGGTTCGATTCGGATCCAAACCTGTTTTAAAATAAAATATTTGATACATTTTTTAAAGGAATGATATTCGTCTAAGACT
The DNA here is from genome assembly GCA_901482245.1 of Timema douglasi. Lineage (NCBI taxonomy): Eukaryota > Metazoa > Arthropoda > Insecta > Phasmatodea > Timematidae > Timema > Timema douglasi. The sequence continues at coordinate 36,620 of CABEEJ010002277.1, read as the reverse complement.
TGATTCGTTAAAAATAAACTTAGCATGAGATTCGAGATTCGAGATTCGATTTTGATTCGATTCGACTAAATTAGCCAAAATTCGGATTCTATTTGAAACTGAAAATTATGGATTCGCACAGGCTCCAGATTTATTACTAGAATTTTCTCGTGGAAATGTGATATTAGCTCATTTTCAACGTATTTTGAAACACAGTTGTGAATCTAAAAAAAAAGGGGGGAGCTCTAGAATTAACCTTCTTTTAACAAATACAGTTATTTTTTGATAGGCTCAAAACAGAAAATTTAAAATTATTTGAGAACTAGCAGTGAGCTTTCATCTTAACCTTGAGACATAAAGTTTCTTAGGTTTATTTCCCTTCTTTCTTATTGACATAATAAAAGGTGGTTGTAGATGAAGGGTCAAAGGGAGTATAAGTATATATAGAATAAAGAATCAGTTCCATAAAACGACACAGACCATTGTATTTTAAGCCGTGTAGTCCTTGAAATTTGATTTATGCTTTTTCGCTGACCACCTTAAAGTTTTTTAGAGTTCAACCAAATACCAAATTTGTAATTAATAATATTTTTATTAGATACCTTGGTAAATATTTGTAGATAATATATTTTACTGAACAGTCAGTGTATTGTCATCTAAGGTACCGGTATTTAAGAACAAGATATATTAGATCTAAGACGTGAGGATACAATACGAAGATAAGCTTGCTGGTATAAAGTAAGAGAGAGGGTTGGAGCGTATTAAAATTGCAGTGCTCCCCCTCCCCCCTCCCCCCTCCCCCCATATCCCTCATTCATACCCAAGGGGAAATTTCTAGGCACGCGAGTGACCATACATGTCTTGAACATTGCTGAAATAACACTTTACCTGTGCATATAACATTTCTTACATTTTTTACAATACAAAATTTGAGGTCAAGATTAAATCGGGCTTAGAGAAGGAACAAATATTTCATTCCACAACCTAAAACATAAATATATATTCCATTCACGATAGGTTTTTACCTGGATGACAGTTCGAAAATCATATGTTTAGGTTTTGGGTTGCCAACACTTGTAAAAGATCACAGTTTTGTTATAAATGTAAAGATCTTTAATTGCCTGTTATATATTACATTTAAAATAGCTTAAACTTATTTTTCTCACACTATTTCATTTTTTTAAATAATTTCTTTTTGTCCAACGTGAAACAATATTTTAAACATAATTAAATGTACTTATTTTTCGTTTTGGAACGTTACTGATTTTGTGTAATATAGTGCACACATCAATACCTTTTAATACGGGCATCGTATTTACTTGGAAAAGAGAAAATTGTTATTTTCTTTACATACAATAAATGATTTTATGATTATTTTATCGTATTTTGAAATATTTAACTGAATAAAGTATTTTAATCAACTGCGTGTCCGCATCATTGTAAAAAACTTGTTTACCGTTATGTTCAATCATATGGTTTAAAATTCGTCAGTCGCCATTTTGAGGCTATGTTCGTTAGAAGTTTTTGTGAAAGTGGTGTGAATATTTTTTTAAGTGGAATAAAACGATAAATAAACTTTGTGTCCGACCTAAAATAAATATATAAATAATATTGGCCTAAATCATTGTGGTTAACTATCACATTAATATATTACCATCTGTTTTCATTACAGTCATCCAAAGTGATAGATGTCAGCTGTTGGCGTAGTGATATATTAGAGATAACTTCTAGTAACATTTCGAGTTGTCATTCAGGTAAACTTTGCTCGTGAATGCCTTATAAGTCAACTTCCTAGAAAGAATGTTAAACATGTGAGGGGCTTTCAAGCGCTGTCTACCTTTAACAATTTCAAAATACTTCGAGTATTGTTATATATCACCCCTCTCTATGACTAGTACTCTATATCAGCTATTTTTTTTTAAAAAAAACATTCAACCAACAAGATGAGAAGCAATGATTAAAATATTTTATAGGACCTAATTAAAACCAAATTATTGAGGACAGCAACAGAAAGAACGTCTGCTTTTGGGAAAAGAAAAAAGAAAAAAAGGCGTTAACTTTTACTACCCATCCTGGTCATTTGCATTTAATTACGCTAATGGTATTTGAGGTAGGAAGTTGAAATTTAAAGTAAATGTACATGCATTTGCGTGAATGAAGAGTATGAAACCACTTAGAAAAAAACCCATCCTCTATACAGCTCGCAAGGATTCACCTACCATCACCCTCCGAGTAAAATGATAAGGTAATGACAATTGAAAATGAATTTACAAGACATTTACCCCCCAAGTAGGGCTATTAGCTCATGGGACCACACTGAAAATCACTTGTACATTTTTCTCTCCACGTCTCACTTCCCGTTTGGGTTACATGCAATACTGATATAGAATAATTACGTTAAAAGAGATCGGAAAGGTATAACTATAAAAAAAAATGTATCAAAGTTGGCGTGGAATGGGGTTGAAAATTATTTCTTAAAAATACACCCTCATTACAACCAACCGGGACTCAAATGCCGACCCTTGCCTCACTAGTAAATCAGACTAAATAAGTTTGACTCTTAAAAGGGCCAGTTTCATAGTCAAATTTAGTACGCCTCAAGTGCGGCGCTACACTAAGTTCATGACGATACCTACCTAAACCAGAATGGAATGGGCCAGTTTCCTATGCGAGAATGGCCCATTCCATTCGAGTTTAGGTAGGTGTCGTCTTGTATTTAGTGTAGCGCCGCACTTGAGGCGTACTAAATTTGACTATGAAACTGGCCCCTTGACCACAATGCGGATCTAACCTATTTCAATACCAGAGGAAGATTAAATTTGGTTCTGACTGAGACTCAAAACAGTGTCTCCATGTGGAGAGCCTGAAGCCTCCCCCCCCCCCTGCCCCTCTCAACTAGTGACAGTAAATATGACACACTTAACACAATAAGTTGGTGGAACGTTGCTTGCAGTAGATTACACAAACTGTTAAGAGGCTCGTCCATAAATAGTTACAGTCCAGTAGATTATAAAGTGGTTCGATGAACTGTTATATGTGCGCAGCTAAATTATAGATAAGGTTGGTTGTAAGGAATATTTTTATCATCTCACGAGGAGGTCAGGAAATTTAGGAGGTCAGTAAAAATGTGTTTGTTTTCATTTAAATAATCACGTTTAACACACCGGTAACTTTTCTATTTTTATTCCCAACAAGTGTTACTACCTGTCCGGCCCATGGATATTTTACTTAAAATATTAGAGTAGGAGTAAGGAAGAAGAAATGTACCTACATTTCTGCGCAGGGAGAGTGAGAAATAGCTTAGTAAAATCCATGTCAGAATACCCGACCGAGATTTGAGCCTCAAATTCCTTATCACCAGTAAATTAGAGCAGTCAAACCTGATGACGTCTATACGTCTTCAGCCTCACACCTTAGACTGCGTGAACACTGCTGCAGGTACCTCAAAAGTAGAATAAAGAAGCTTGGTGTAGGCTTGCGTACTTGAAACCTTATGATGTGCACCTCGGGCGTCTTTATTTATAATTTTGCATTTTATTGCAAGCTTAACGTCTTAAACCACGTGATCCCTGGTGTGGTTAACTTCAAAAGCAAAAAACATAAACAGTAAAAATCTTGCACAAACTTCAGTGTATACCTCGCAGGCTGGATGCTTTAGACCACGTGACCATAGGCGAGGGAAATTTTTAACGACGTTGCCTACTTGGAGATTTCGAAGCAATTTTGTAAAGCGGGTTGCATCTTGACTTGATGCACCTAAGTGAACTAAGCGCTATCACACTTAGACACCAATGTACAAAACAGAAAGAGAGGGAATAAAATGAATAGTTGTCCCTGAGAGGGCTCGTGTCATTGTGCTGATAATCCTTGCCCTCTTCCTATGACGAGTTTACAGTCACTTTAGTACTTGCGCATTGAAAACTTTGACCTGATTTTTGAGTTTACCCTTTTCTTGTTTCCTATTATAGATAGATGGACCTTTTAATCTAGAACCTGGTAGAAAGAGTCCTACAAGCCATTTTCGTGATCAAGGCAAATATCCTGAGTTGAAGAGGATTTATAAAAAAAGCACGTTTACAAAATAATTACCTAAAGATAAAAATAATAATTTTGTGACACTCTAGGACTATTTTTAAGTTTATTTAAGAATTTATGGTTTTTGTTTCAACGTTATATCTCTATAACTCACTGAGTAAAACGTAAATTCGTTAACATTGTAAATCCTATCTTGACCGAGCGTGATATCATAGGTAGGCAAATTATTATTATTATTATTATTATTATTATTATTATTATTATTATTAGCACCGCGTCTTACTACCCGTTCGGGTTATACGCACTTACGCTAATGTGTAATGGTAGGGTGATTGTGAGATGAAATGGAGGACCTAAAGTTTAACGTGGGATCCGAACCACGGTGGAGGCCTGGCATTCCCCACATTCACAAGATGTCTTGTCAGAGGTGAAGGAGGGGTTTGGTATTCAGATAAATCTGTGCCGGGACCGAGGATTGAACCCCGGCCGCCAGCACAGAAGTCTGGCACCTTACCCCTAGACCGCCAGGTCACCCGGTAGGCAAAGAAAGCTGAAACTTGTCTGACGTACATTATGAAAACTAAGGCTTTGCACCTTGAGGTTTGTTTTTAACTTTTTCATATTATAGGCCCTATTACGAACCTGAAGACTTAAATTGCGTGATCACTGGGGTGTTCTGTTAATAACGTATCACGCACATCTATGATCATGTGGTCTAAGGCAGGTTTAACCAAACTCAATTATTATGAGTGCAACTTTCAAAATGTAAAATTGTTTCATGAACTAACCAAACTTAAATTTCGCCTTATCACGTATTGGCTATTTTTGTAACCTGTAAGAGGCTGAGAAAAAATTTAAGGGTAATCGAAAACAACTTGTCTAAGAAGATATTTGGTCCAAAAAGAGATTATGATACTGGAGAGCGAAGAAGGCTACATAATGATGGGCTACGTGCCCTGTATTCATCACAAAACATTGTTAGGATAGTAAAACCTCAGATGATGGTGGACAGGACATGCAGCTCGAAAGGAATAATCTAAAACCGTATTCATAATATTGACTGTTAAACCCAATGGAGAGAGACCATTGGGAAGACCTAGAAGCAGAGGAGAGGATACCATTAGAATGAACCTGAAATAAATCGGGTGTAATGAGGTGGACTGGATAGAACTAGCTCAATGTAGTGATATACTGTAATGAGGTGGACTAGATATAACTAGCTCAATATAGGGATATGGTTTGATGAGGTGGACTGGATAGAACTAGCTCAATGTAGGGCTAGAGTGTAATGAGATGAACTAAATGGAACTAGCTCAATATAGGGATATGGTGTGATGAGGTAGACTGGAATAAAATAGATCAAGATAGGGATAGGGTATGATGAAATGGATTGGAGAGAACTAGCTCAAGATAGGGAAAGGTGAGTACTTTTGTTAAGTGTAGCAATGCACTTTCGAGTTCTTGATGCCAAAGATTAAGCGTGATTGTGTGTCCATCACATCTTTGTTCAGTCCGAGGGG
>CABEEJ010002277.1:0-29433 GCA_901482245.1 Timema douglasi | reverse complement strand
TTTTACAGTGTTGTCGGATTGAAAACTCAGTCGCAAGCGAAACAACACTACACCGACTCGCACGACAGTAGAAACCTTTCAAAATTAGCGCTGTTTCAATACAGCCTGCGATTTGCGAGTTCATAGGTTGCGAGTTGGCTCGCAAGCGAGTATTTTCGCAAGTTTCAAAATTAGGGGTCCAGAACTGGATACCTTACCTTCGAGATAAGCCCCCACAAATATCCTGACCTCTAAGCAACATTCCTTAGCATTACGTCACTTTAACCCGCCTCGGTGGGTGCATAGTCTGAGGTGTTTTTCTCGCAATAGACTGGATTTTCAATTATGAGAGATCGGGGTTGTAATCATAGCTAGGCAGTACCAAAACTATATCAAATTAGAATGCTAATTGATCTCTGTGAAAATAAACTTGACATATGTTTTTCTTTCTGAGTTATCTGATAGTTATAAAATAGCATCGCAAAATTCCCAAGACCATTATATGACATTTTTGTAAAAGCATTAGTTATATCTTTTCACTATAAATATAAACATGACTGTCTTTAGTGCAGTTTTAAAGTTTATAATTAATACAATACTTAGAAAATAATTTTAAGAACTCAGTAATTCTTAAGTCTTGTTTTATTTAAACGTAAAAATCACATCAAACTTATATTCTGTCAATATAATAAAGTGACAACATATACTGAAATTAAAAGTGAGCTAAAATAAATCCTCTTCAGAGTCACTTTTTGTTATTGCTTTAGCAATTTTGGTTCGAGGATTCTAGCGTTCTTTCCCTTCATAGAAGCAGTGTCACATTAAGCTCCATGAAATATTACTTCTCCGACATGTACAGCACATCTCATAATAGTGCAGGGTTCATAGGACCAGCATGAACACCTTGCCATTCCCAAAATACAAGCTACTCGGGTGTGATTTGAGTGTTCTCTGGAATGATAATGGGAATACATTATTTGTGTTCTTCTTTTCTTTGATATTCAAACGATGCTGGATCTTTGTCTGGTATAGAAGGATTCTTTGCAGATGACCATAAAATAGTTTGGAATTGAGCACGGCTAACATGTCTGCTCTTGGGCAGTGGAATTATTTACGATGTGCTTCTGTTTATGTTATGTTTATGGAAAAGATGCCACAAAAGCGCAAAGCCAATTTTTTGAAAGGAGAGAATGTAATGAGATGTATAAATGCCATTTGGAATGGAATATGGCCAGATATTATGATCGAAAGTATTTCTATGAGACATGGGCATGATGAACAGGTAACTTCTTTGACTGGCTTAACACTGAATAGTGCAGCAGTAAGAAGCTAGGCTTCAAGTAAACAGGTGACCAGCCGGGTGGAAAAGGATTTGTATAATATGGGAAAACAGAATAGACCCTGTGAATTGTGGTCTCATAAGGAAGAAGGTAAAGGGAGAATAAGTTGTGAAGCTGTGGACGGGGTAAAAAATAATAAGGAAGCTAGAGTTTGTATACATTCTTTAGATACCGAGGATTTAATCAATTTTGTTTCTGGAACAATATCATCAAAATGTGTTAATGTGAACAAGGCATATGAAATGGAAACCACAGCAGTGAGGATGTTTAGTCATAAATAAATAAATCAGTAAGAAAAGTTAATTTTCTTTAGCACTACCCTCTAAAAATAACGAATTTTGTATCTTTATTAATTAAAATATACGACTGTGGAAAATGTATAGTTTTTAAACAATGAAGATATACACAAATGATTATAAAAGGGGTGAAAAGGCCGCAAAAAACACCTAAATAATCCACAGTTCCCCCGTCCCTGATCAAGAATTATAGCCCTTCAAGTAAAAAGAGCTATAAGAATGGCCAATGGATCGAAAAATGAACTTGCTACATTGCCTCCCTCTATGTTTAAAGATGATGGGACCATGTGAGAGGCTGTTGGAAAATCTTTTTTGATGAACACTACCAATGTGTCAGCCAGAACAAATAGCTCACCTTCACTAATTGTTGTTGATGGTTGTGCTTTAAGGAGGAACTGTGACTTCATGAAAAACTATTTGGAAAGAGTTTCTGATAATCTCAAAGATGCCCATTTGAGTTTGATATTCGATAGATACCATGACCTCCGTATCAAGACAACAACAAGAGCTGCAGTTGAGATGAGTGAAAAAGAAGATATAACAGTTCATGTTATCTTCGACTATGTGAATGTGTTTTTCCTATAGTTGTACTATTACCATAGATTATCTATGAAAAATAAAGTATACATGGCATCACTTAAAGCATAAAGGACAACAGTAGCTATTAAATAACAGCATTAAAACACGAGAACATAATTCCAAGTCTGCCCGTTGCCTATTCCCTCTCGGGTTGAGATTCTGCTGCCCCATTATCAGGAATAAGGAAGATAAGAGTTTTAAAATGTATTCTGTCTGGTAAACTGCTGATAACTGGGTCGTATTGTAAGCAGTATAGTAGAAATAACAAAGGAATCCCCAACTTTAATTGTTGCGGCTTGATAGGAAAGAAGCAAGAGTTTCTTTTTGGCGAAAAAACTTGTTACAGGTGCATCTACGGGCTCCATTTTTCTCTTTTCTTGCACCCACTACTGCTTTGCGGAAATTGTTAGCCGTGCTCACTTCCATATTATTTTATGGCTATCAGCAAATACCCCTTTTATACCAGGCAAAGATCCAGCAACGTTTGGATGGCAGAGAGAAGAAGAAAACTAATAATTACTAGTTTTTGAAATTAATTTCCATTGTTAAGACACTGATGGCTTTTTTTAAAAAAAAAACATTATATTTTTGTTATTCCTTGAACCAAAAAACATATAAAATGATATGCCACACATTATTTTGCACCACACTATCAATGCTTACCTTTTTGGCTGCCATATTGGGCACCATTTTTAATTACTCAAATTGCTCAAGGGTTACAGACTGACATCAACCGGAAACTTAAAATGGACATTAAAATAAATTCGCAACTAAAAAAATAGTTTTGGCACCCAGACTATCATTGATGGTCTGTGTTACAGAAACACGTGTAATATTTAACCGTGAAATCCTTTAGGGAAACTCGATGGGAAAGTCGTATCGATGCTGTAACTTTTATTCGTTACCAGGATGGTGAAATTTACGATACTATGTACGAGCTATTATTTGATTTTAGAACTGATGAATTTGGTAAGATTACTGCAATAAGTTTGGCCAGAAAGATAAAGAAGGGCATGTTTGTGTGTTGTCTAATTGTTTGATATGCAATTCTCAATAGCATAAGCCTAGTCAGCAAAATATTTCAAAGAGAAAACATGAACGTTTCAAAGATAGTTGAGCTAATCGTAAAAATGAAAAATTCTCAAGTCAGACAAAGCTTTTCAAGAAGCAATAGTGATGAATAAAAAAAAAAATGGCTTGAATATTTGAAATTTAACCAGAGTTTCCAGTAGAATCACAAGTGCACCCCAGATTTTAAAAAAACACGTCAATTTGACTACGAGTCACAAGACGAGATAACTGTGGATCATAAAAATGCAATCATGTCAATAAACGATTTTTTCAACTTAACACACATAATGACATATTTAGTTTTATGTATAATATTAAAGTTCAGTAAATGAATGAACTGTTACAAACGTGTACAAACTTTTAGTCAGAACTAGCAAACAAAGACCATTCTGACGTTCATGGTAACCAACTACATCAAAAACTTTTAGTACTAATATCTTGATTACCTAATGAAGATGTAAGTGGCCCATTGGACGTATTAAAGTTTATCACTATCAACAGTCTCAATCAAAAGTTTTCAAATATAACAGTGGTGGTCTGAATCCTACTCGCTCTTCCAGTGAACGTCGCTTCAGGAGAAAGGAAATTCTCAAAATTAAAATTTATTAAGGACTAATAAGAGATCCACTATGTCACAGGAACATCTAGTAGGACTGACAATGATGTCTAATGAATAGGATGCCCTTCAAGAGATTGACAGAGAACCGATCACTAAAGTATTTGAATAAAATAAGACCCCCAAGGTGTTTTAATTTATATTAATGTTTATACACGATATTACAAATGTATAAATGTAGCATGTAGTATGTAATCAAAGTTGATTCTGTAATAGGCAAATATATTAAACACTTTGGGCATTCTTAGATATATGTAAAATGTATATATATTTTCAAATCCCGGGTTATACTGGTTTTGGAGTTGTTAGAACTGGAGGCTATTTTAATATCATGCTTAGGATTCGTTAGGCTAAAAATCTGTAGGTTTAGGAACTATTTTACTATCATGCCCAGGTTATATTAGGTTTGGAGTTGCTAATTTTGGGGATTATTTTTATATCACGTCCAGGCTTCGTTAGGCTTAGGGTTGTTAAATTTAGGAATTATTTTCATAATTTTCTACTATCCCCCGGTTATATAGATGGGATGCCAAAAAGAAATCTCTTGTGGGTACAACATTTACCCCGGGACACCCATGGGCATTAACCCTGTACACATCCATACGTTCCAAAACGATGTGTTTACCTCATTGTAAGGGTAATCAGGATGGAGATTAACTCCTTTAAACACTTATTATAAATCGTAATTGTTAAACAGAAAGTATTTTTTAATGATAGTATATATTTAAACTTTACTAAGCTACAGTAACCATAAAAAACAATTTAGGTTGAATGGTTCATAGTATTTTACAATAACATATTCCTCAAAACCACGTGGCCTTGATTAATTCAAAATAATGGCTTTTTCCTACACTGACAGTCTGATGTTCTGAAATACCTGTCAAAGTCAAACCCCAAGGTAGTGGAGGTTATTTCCATCCCACCTACTCCAGGCACAGAAAATCATCATCCCTTCTTTCCAGTCTTACTTTGGCTGCCAACAGTACCGACAGTACATAGACAGTCCGTCCTGGAAAAACACACCCGGCCGTAACATCCAGTGTGCCGAGCAAAAATTGTTTTCATTGCTACACAAGAACTAGAAAAGTAAAAAGACAAAGTCCACATAAATACCCGTGGAGAGACCTCGGGACTGTAAACATTTGGAGGGCCCAAACAATGAATTGTTTTATTTTCACCACTAATACAATAAATTAAATTTGTTCTAAACAAATCAAAATTATTATATCGTTCATGTGATTTGAGTTAATTTTGATGAAGACAGAAAAAGTTATAAAACTTTTGATTTTTTTTTTTTTCTAATTTTATTCTTAAATTTCCTTTCCAAATATAACCGAAGCTATTTTTTTATAAAATAAGCCAAAGGAGAAAAATATATACAGTAGCCCCATGACTTCTTTGGTTACTGACTGACAGCTCACAGCTGACAGCTGACGACTTTGAAAAGTTACCAGACCAAATTATTTTTCCTTATGCCGAACCAAATGATCTGCAAAAACATGTGTTTAGCAGCTGTCACTTTTGACGCTTAAAATTTAGGTATGTACCAAAATGTTTACTGTCAGAAGTCAGCTGTGAGCTGTCAGTCAGCACCAAAGAAGCCGTGGCCTTAATGTATTTTTAATTCAACAGTTTGTGGAGGCCCTTGGATGTTAACCCCTGTTGCTCTCCTTAAAATCCGGCCCTGAAAAATATTATTGAATAAAAAAGGTGAAATGAAATAAAGCCAGCAGAGTGCGATTATCCGAGTGACGGAGTGTATATCCTTCCAACTCGTACGTCACAGTGGACCCAGAGGAAATATAAAACACATATTTAATCTGAGCACGCGTCTGTCTGTTTTCTTTCCTACGTACACATTGACGCACAGCGGGCTGGTTACAGCCGGATGAAACGTCTTTTATTATTTTTATTTTATTTTATAAATAAAAAAAGGTTATCTCCTTGTCCTTTGACTCCCTTCATTCTTTGAGATACATATGTGTGCTATCAGTGAAAGGTGGGTCGGTTCAAATGGCTACAACAGACTGGGAAAGAGGAACGAAACCAGAGTACCCCAGCAGCGGGGACTGCATTGTAATGTGTCAAGAGTTCACATGGAGGTCAGGGTTCGAGACTCTTCTCACTATACTGGGAGGGGGATTCACATATGATTTATGACTGTGAAACATCCGAACCGGAGGTCATGTGGTCTAATCCGTTAGACTAGCAATATTCTGTCTTACTGGAGAGAGGAAGGTTCAAACCTCTACTGGGTGAATTGGAAATGTATTTTTATATATCACTATGGTTATTCCATCCTTTTCCCCACTAGTGCGGGTGCACATTTTAAAATGTATGATCCTACTCCTCAAACCTTTTGTTAGCCCGTGTTATCCACCTAATTGAAGATAAATATCCTCACAATTTGGTCTTTATTTTGGAAACGTCAGTTCCGAGTCTTCAAAACCACTAAAACAATCTCCAATTTTCTTAAAATGTTCCGTTGGTGCCTTCAAGGTTAAATCTATTTTATAAGCAATTTACTTGATCTCAGAAGTCAGAACTGCAACACTTAGCGTGAACATTTGTTGAGACTTAGCATTTTCGTGATTATTATTATTTTATTTTTTTTACAAATTATAAGACATAAAATATGAAGTTTTATTCTTAAAGATACCTGCGGAAGGTGTCAATCTTAGAAAACAAACTGATTTAGTTAATTTATCTCCCCGTCTTACTACCTGTTCAGGCTGTACCCTAAAGCCTTAAGGCCTCGCCCACACCGGGAATGCATTCTGAAAATACATCCGTTTGTGAATGTTCACCTAGGTTCCCAGTGCGCGCATCATGGCTCATGGGATCCAAAATTTGTTCGGCCTGTTGTTCCTATTTAATGTGTTTTAAGTTATTAGAGGAGGCTTGGGTGGAAAAAAAAGCAGGAGACAAAGCAGAAATTGGGTGTCAAGTTTTTTTTGAAGACTTGAGATAAAAACAGTGTGCTTAATGACAGCAGAGAAGATGATGGAGAAGGCCTATTCAAAGAATTAGTAGAGAATTCGTTTTCCTATTCACCAGATCCACTGTGCATTCCATTCTGCTAGCTATGTCCATCCAAGCGTTGTGATTCTTGCTTTTGTTTAGATGGAATCTACGCTTTGGATCCCATATTTCTCTCCTTTACCCACACAGTTCTATAAGCTGGATGCATTTTTCATTGTCCCACTTCATCGTCAAAAAACTGTACTTTCAATAATTTTGCTTTTTGATCTGTGCTGTCTTTTGATCAACGTTTCAACTCAAAAGACTAGAACGAACTGAGGTAGAAAGACAAACATGGGTCTTAGGAAGGGCGATTCTAGAAAACTCAGTGTTCACAAACACGAAAAGGACGAGAGAAAAATTTATCGGAAAAATAGATAGAGGGAGAAAAGATGGAGGAGACCAATGCGTCACAAAAGTACGGCCTGGCAAAAAACAGGAAGGTAGGTAGGTACTTACAATAATCAAATGTTAGGTACTACTGAAATTACTATGCAATGAAGATACACTCGTTTGGTGCTGGAGAAGGTGGGGGCGGCGAAGACGGCCACACCTCTCAAACATTGCGTTCACAAACATTTGGGAACGTTTTGCGCGCTTGGTGTGGATGAGGCTTCAGATATGACAGTTACTCTAATGGAGTATGGATGATGAAGGAAGGATTTTAGAGGTAATCTAACTGTAATTGTGTGGATGATGCTTCAGCTATGACAGTTACTCTAATGGAGTATGGATGATGAAGGAAGGATTTTAGAGGTAATCTAACTGTAATTGTGTGGATGATGCTTCAGCTATGATAGTTACTCTAATGGAGTATGGATGAGGAAGGAAGGATTTTAGAGGTAATCTAACTGTAATTGTGTGGATGATGCTTCAGATATGACAGTTACTCTAATGGAGTATGGATGAGGAAGGAAGCATTTTAGAGGTAATCTAACTGTAATTGTGTGGATGAGGCTTCAGATATGACAGTTACTCTAATGGAGTATGGATGATGAAGGAAGGATTTTAGAGGTAATCTAACTGTAATTGTGTGGATGAGGCTTCAGCTATGATAGTTACTCTAATGGAGTATGGATGAGGAAGGAGGTATTTTACAGGTAATCTAACTGTAATTGTGTGGATGAGGCTTCAGATATGACAGTTACTCTAATGGAGTATGGATGATGAAGGAAGGATTTTAGAGGTAATCTAACTGTAATTGTGTGGACGAGGCTTCAGCTATGATAGTTACTCTAATGGAGTATGGATGAGGAAGGAGGTATTTTACAGGTAATCTAACTGTAATTGCGTGAAGGGAAAGTGAGAAACATTTAGGAAAAACACCTTTAGTAGACCAGACCGGGATTCGAACCCTGATATTCTTGTCATCAGTAGGCCAGTAATACATTCATTCACTGAAGTGGTTAAACTGAAATAAACAACAGCAATTATTCCAGCTACGTTTTTTAAAATTAATTAATTAATTAATTAATAGTTTTGATTTCAATCGATTAAAAACAGTTTTTATCTTGATTCTTAGTCAGGTTTCTTGTCATTATAAATATTCAACAAATAATTCCTTATTTTAATAATCACTTAATGTTAATCAATACATCATAAATATTTTTTTTAACATTTCATTTGTTCTGATATTTTAAATACAATATAACTGATATATCACATAACATATTTGTATTTTAATAAAACAAACTCAAATTCTAGGTTTTTGCTTTCTAGACATTTCAAATTGATATCTTACTAGCCGAGGCAACAAATAACAGATACATAGCCTTACGGGGGATATGTTGCGCTCCTCGAGTCAGGTTTAACTTGGAATATCCAGTGATAACAGCGCTTCCAAGTGAGAATTATTTAAAACAACTCACTTGCAAAATGTTCCTCATGAGAACGACAAGCTGAGAGCTAAGAGCTGCCATCTCTCCGAGTATAATAGTTCAGGTAGCGGTAATCCCTTACCCCGTCTCACTCTCCTTTCATTGACCAAAACTTTTCAAACAATTGAGAGTGTTGGACCCAAATAAACAATGCCAGTGCTTCTACAGTTTAGACGTAAGTGACACGAGTTTTGGAAATGCACTAATTAATTATTAAATATTTTGTGACCAGCTTCTGTGGTCACAATACTTTAGGAGTCACTTATTCGTTAGACTGTACTGCAAATAACTGGTATACCAGTGTTTGAATCCCGGTTGGGTGTACTGAGAGCGTTTATTCGTAATATGCTTATTATTCTCCTTAAATGCAAATACGGGCACATTTCCCAAACATTTAACCTTCCTCATTCCTTATCCCTTGAGGTAAATACTCGGATAGCCGTAATGGGCAGTAAGACACGGTGCACTAAATATATCAGTAATTAAAATTAAATACTTATGTTGTAAAGGTTGCATTTATTTTTACATTTTTTTTTGTAAAATTAATACACACTGGAATGATTATATTCAAAATTATTTTATACTAATACCCGCCTCCGTGGCATAGTTAGCTAACACACTAGTTTAGTGTTGAGCTAGACTGCAGAGGACGGGGAGACCAAGGTTCGAATCTAGCTTGGTTGAACTGGATTACCTAAATGGTTTTCCACTATCCCTCCACGTAAATGCGGGTTCACGTCCTCTATATCCAACCTTCTCAAATCCTAGCCCAATAGCGCAATTAGTACCTAAGCGTATAACCTGAAAGAGTAGAAGACGCGGTACTAAGTATTAGTATTATTATTTTATATTAATGTGCAATGAGAATTAACAAATCGGTTTTAAATCAGTTTATAATAAAATCAAGTCTGAAAATTAAACTTATCTCCCTAAACGGGCTTTTAGGACTACACAACAAAAAGCTCATAATGTTTTGTCCAATTACACTTGTCCAACACCTTCTCGTGTCTGTATGGAAAATTAAATTATCTTAATTTTAGTAAAGAGGAATATAAATATATATAAAAAAAACACTGAAAACTCTTTCAGTATAAGATTATTTTACTATAATATAACAATATTTTCATACAATTAATAATTGCAGATTTTCTTAAAAACAAATATTTATATCACAATAAAAGAGAGTTTAGTAAAGTGAGTAAAATTGTTGACATTACAAAGTATATGGAAAAAAAATACTCTTGTATATACCCAAATATTGTTTTAACCACAGCTATAGTTATTAAGTGTTCGGTATATAAATGATCTACTAAAGTAAAGAAAAAAGGTTCTGATTATATAGTTTAGATAGGTTTGAAACTAAAATTATGATCACTACCATTAAAAATTAATACATTAATAATATAAAAATAAGATGTATTAGAAATTGGAATCAAATATGTGTCAAACAAATTTGGACATTGATATATTTCATAATATTTTGATCACTTTGATTTCGTAATGTACTAGATCGAGCTATGGCGTATTTTGCTATAGCAATCTTGCTCTATTGGTGAACATCCAGCTGTCATAACTTTTAAAGTTCCTTCGTGTACAATCCTAAGCTAACCATGGCAATCACAAACCAGTTATGGTAGTTAACAAATAAACAATCTTAGAAATAAAATATTACCTAGTCTACAATCTGAGTGCACAAACGAGCGCAATCGCAGGGCGGCCGTCGCTCTTCAATGACAATGCAAACATTACCTAAGCACTATCATAGAAACATGTTTGAAAAAAGAACATTACATTTTACCAACGAGCATAAATTAAATAATATACTCGGTTACAGAAACATATTAAATATGAAGCATCATTACTATCTAACGAGAATTATGGTCACCAAGTTATGTCGCCTGAATTGGGGTTTTTAATTGTTATGTTGCTCCTAGATATGCGATAATAGCTATGTATTTGTAAATCTAATGTATCCACTTTAAGATAGTCTTTAGTTTGTGTGTTGATTTACTTTTAGTACTTTAGATTTTTTTATTCTGCCTTTACAAATTTAATGTTCCAAATGTCTTACCACAGTCCAATTTTTATATATAAAAAAAGCCTTTTAGAAAGTGCACCTGACTACGAGCCTAGGGGACTTAGATTGAATTCCCGGCAGGTATTTTGGGTATTTGTCCCGAAAGGGGAACTACCCCAAAGGTCACCAGGGTTTGGGTAAGTAGGCCTAAGCTAGGTTTAAATGTTTCCACACCTTAATACTTACAATCACCATCACCTCATCTCATCGAGACATGGAAGGAGCCTCCAAGGAAAGGATGTACGATTAGTACATCCGGGCGTCCCCTGTGCAATGGTACAATAGTACTGGCTAATCTTTCCCCAAAATAGGTTACGAATGATGTAACCCAGATGTAGAATAAATAGAAAAATAATAATCAAGTGTTTTGTGACTTTAACGGGCATTTAACATATACCTGTCTAGAGCTTTTTGGGATTTCGGAGCTATTAATACATTAATGTATAGAGTTAAATAATTATACAAACTAGCCATCTAGGTGAAGTTTTCTAGGGTCAAGACCAAGTACTCTTCGTTTCAGGTTAATGCTGATGCCATTTCTTGATATTACCCCTCCTCTTTTTGTTTTCTTGTAGATTTCAGCTGGCCCAAACGAGAAGCAAGATGCGATACATGAAGCAATCACAATATATTGAAAGAAATAGGTTATATTAAAAAAAATTTAAAGTCAAACTCACATCAGCGGGAACGTGGATAAAGTCATCAGTCTCGCCTGATCTAATTTGTCGGTGACATGGACAAAGGCGCCCATGTGTGTTTTCAAAATGGAGGGCTGATTTAAGTCCCATATGTGGAGATGTGCCACCCACCCCCACCCCCTTCTCGAAATAAGATTTCAGAAATTTAACTTTGTGGGGAGGGAATTTTAGAGCATCTGAACATAATTTTGATCTATGAGTTTCATAAGCTAATTTAACCAAAAAAAACCCATGTTTTTGAAAAATAACAAAAATTAAATAGTAGTTGTAGCTGAACGTATTGAAAATATACATTATAATTTCACAAGTTTATTGGACAGAACAAAAGAAAAAGAAAACTGTTGAAGAGGAAGTCGTAAGAGATCTACATTTTATCATTTTTACCTTTGTTAAGTCGGATATTGATGATTAAAAGTTGTTAATAGCAAATTGCAAACAAATCCCAAATATATATAATTTAGATTTTTCCATAAAAAATTAGCAAAAATTAAATATTGCAAGGTGAATACTGAATACTAGAATTTTGAATGGGGATATTAATGAGACTTTTACTAAATGTCTCCCACTCTACCTTCACGTAGGACTCTCTTCCTCATCCATACCTCAATATTGTAAATATATGGATAGCTTGGACGGGTAGTAATAATACTTAGCACCACGCCTTACTACCCATTTGGGTTGAACGCCCAAGTATTAATTACGCCAATGGAATAGGAATTGGGAAGGTTAAATATATGGGAAGTGAGCCCACATTTGTGTGGAGAGAGAGTGAAAAACCACCTTCAGTTCACCCGAGTATAGATTCGAACCTAGATCTCCCCGTCCTCGGCAGTCTAGCTCAACACGAAACTAGTGCGTTAGCTAACTACGCCACCAAGGTGGGTGGACGGGTAGTAAGACGCATGCAAAGTTAAAAGAAAAACCATTCAAAAATGTTTGGGCTTTGTGGCGTTTTTATTACTACTGGGGGACCTGGCGGTCTAGGGGTAAGGTGTCAGACTTCTATGCTGGCGGCCGGGGTTCAATCCTCGGTCCCGGCATAGATTTATCTGATTACCAAACCCTTCCTTCACCTCTGACAAGACATCTTGTGAATGTGTGGAATGCCAGGCCTCCACCGTGGTTCGGATTCCACGTTAAACTGTAGGTCCTTCATTTCATCTCACAATCACCCTACCATTACACATTAGCGTAAGTGCGTATAACCCGGACGGGTAGTAAGACGCGGTGCTAATAATAATAATAATAATAATAATAATAATAATAATACTGCCGCGTTCTGAAAAACATGTCGTGGTGATCTAGAGAACGCTGTACGCCCGACGTCTTGAAAGTACACTGGGCTATATGGAAAACATACCACACCATTGGCGAAAACGCGCAGTTCCGTGTAGCCAGTTGAAAAAAACAGCAGGGCAACCAGCCTCATTTCCCTCCTCGTAATTATTCAATGTCATCACTCGTCACAGTATTGTTTGACTGGTTGCTTGGACACACTTCTATTGGTCTTGTGTGTTTTGCTTTACACAGTTGATTCCTTTTTTTTCTATTTGCTTTTTTTTGTGTCTCGTTATTTAAACTGTCATTTTTTTTTTCATTTCGTTATTTTATACTTAATTTTATCATGTTTTATGTGCGATATTTTCACTGTTCTCTTTGTTGCTTACGGTTTGTTTATAAAATTCATTTAATCATTTATTGAGTCCGGAATGGAAAATAAAGACACAGAATGGTTCATAGACGAAAACAGAGTATAAACGATAGCAGTGGATAGAGGTGTGCAAAATATTCTATCCAGACTATCAAGGAATGGACGCAAAAGACAAAGTGAAAATTGGTAAGTTATGATTAATTAACTATGCAAAAATTAACAATCTAGCATTATATGAAAATTAATGTGATATCAATGATTTTTTGTGATTCTGTACTGAGAGGTTTAAAAATATACATAATTTTATATTATTTATTTTATTAGTGTCATTTTCCTATATGGGTTTATTTTAATTACATAATATATTTTTTAAATTTCTATCACAAGATATTTATTTGTATATTGCCCAGAAAAAACTTTAAAAGCGGTTGCCTCAAACTCCGCGTTTTCCGGGGTCAAATAATAATTTGAATATTAATTTCTAAATATACAGTACACTATATAGAAAAATTACATCGTGCATTCAATGTATCTCCTTGCACGACGTCTAGCACTGTTTATCGGATGAACGCACCATATTATTTTCCTTCTGTTTTTTTTAGGAACGATAGGCGTAGTGATACATGGATCCATCATGAGATAATGTTTGCGACCGACACCACTGGGCCTTTCGGCCAAAGAAGAAGATTTTAAATTAGAACGCGGCGACAACTTTCAGAACGCCGCGACATATTTTAGAACGTGACGTTTTCATGCCTCCGGGCTTACGGCGACACGAACGCTGTTCATAAAAGGAGGTTTTATTTACAACGTCAAGTTGTCTGATTTGAACTTGGACAAGAATATATGACCTTGTCTTCTTCAAAGAAGGTGCATTATATCTTGGTGCAATAACAAACAGAAATCATCCTTGCGTTCCATGTGTTTTGACTCAACCGCAGACGTTGTTTGAAAATATGATCGCGCATGCGCCAAACATTTTGCGCCGCAGATTTCGTCCCGAACCATCGAGCCTCGTGTAATGGAGGGAAAACCCCTCCCCCCTCTTACCCCTATCTTTTGAAACTTAGGGACGTCTTCCAAAAGAAACTTCCTTTAGAAAAGCCCGTAGCAACAAGACATATTTTTAACTAATGTAGCTGCCAAGTCGCTCACTGCTGCAAATAGAAACCCAAGAGGGTCATTATACAAACGAATGAAGGCGTACAAACAAATTGTAATGCTACAAAAATAATAATAAATTATCTACACAAGGGTTTTGTATTAGAATAGGGCAGCGACAAATCTTTAGTCATAAACAACCTACTACAGCACGATAGAGTAAATAACCAAGCTATTGTATTTATTAAATACGCTTATAGCTTCATCTAAATATAATATTCTTTAAATTAAAAAGATGACACCTGTACACGGAAATTGAGCCCGGGACCTTTGGATTAGTAAGCTAACGCTTCAACCACTGAGCTTACTAGGAGTCGTTCCCTGCCCAGGGTTGTTTTTCATTCATATTTTAAAACATAGTCTGTGATAGACGTACGGAAATCTTCAGCTACACTATGAGCGATAAATTAAGACCGTTACAGTAGCCCCATGACTTCTTTGGTGCTGAATGACAGCTCACAGCTGAATTCTGAAAGTCAACATTTATGTATATATACCTACATTTTGATTGTCAGAAGTGACAGCTGCTAAGCACATGTTTTTGCAGATCATATGGTTCGGCGTAGGGATACAAAATTTGGTCTGGTAACTTTTCAAAGCCATCAGCTGTCAGCTGTGAGCTGTCAGTCAGCACCAAAGAAGTCATGGGGCTACTGTAGCTATCAGATGACGCAGCCATCTTCGACTCGGGAACGCTTTATGCTGCCAATAGTAAAATGAAAACTGTACGAATGCATCTATCATGATGGATTAAATAGACAAGCTATTAAAATATGGATAGCACAATGGTTCGAGCATTGACGTGCTAAGCCAAAGGTCCCAGGTTCGATTCCTGTGCCCAGGTGTCGTTTTTCAATGTAGATAATCTAATACACCATGTTTAAACTTAAACAAACCGCACTAGCTCGAAGGATTCAATATTTAAGTATCAGAACAAACTCACATAATAATATACCCGATTCAGTGGCTAAACGGTCTAAGGCTCTCATGTTAGATTGGCCTGCTGATGATGACAGGGAATCTCGGTGGGTCTCTTTAAGGAGAGGGGTTTCCTAAAGAGATTCTTACTATTCTTGATATTCTTTCATGAAAATGTGGGTGAAATACTTCTAAAATGCTTCCTTCCCTATCCCTGCACCATCATAGTAATTATCAGGCGTATAATCTGAACAGGTAGTAAGACGCGGTGGGGGAGGGGGGGAAGGCAGCTCCAGTCAGAATCAATCTACAGTCCACCCGACCTACAGTAGCCCCATGGCTTCTTTGGTGCTGACTGACAGCTTTGAAAAGCTACCAGGCCAAATTATGTATCCCTACGCCGAGCCATATGATCTGCAAAAACATGTGCTTAGCAGCTGTCACTTCTGACAGTCAAAATGTAGGTATATACCTAAATGTTGACTGTCAGAAGTCAGCTGTGAGCTGTCAGTCAGCACCAAAGAAGCCATGGGGCTACTGTAGCCATCTTCCCTCAGCTTCAAGAAAATATTACGTAAAGTCCGTTCACCGTAGGAATTGTTTTCTGAAAGGCCTTTTTCCCTACCAGAAATCTATTATATAGTAGGATATTGGTAGGATAAAAGACCTTTCAGAGAGTAATTCCTACCGTGAATGGAGTTAGGTGAGTCTATAAATGTAACGTTTGTATTTCGACATAAATTAGACCGACATCGGTGGGCACGCTGATAAGGACATCAGTGTTGTCAAGCCTGGTTTATCAGCGACGTGGAGGTCGGGGCAAGGTGTATTGGTGTGTTTTCCCTTAACGCAAATGTAGCTATATTACCGGATGAACCGGATGGGTAGTAAGACCCGAAGCACCGCATAAAATACATTAATGGGAACACAATATAGTTGCGGTCAATCTAAAATAAATGTAGAAGCGGTAAGGGAATGAAACAGTTTCCAGTGAACAAAATACCAATATGTTTATTCCCTTTAAATCAAATTTATAGGTAAATTATATTTTGAATGGAAACATTTGATTTTGTGTAACTTTAAAAATGAGTAACCCTTAAACACGTTCTATTTTCAATTAGTTAATTTGTTTCAGGTTTTAATGCTGGTGTTGAATAGTAATGGTTTTAGAAAACATTATAATTATAATTCATTTCAAGTAAATATACCATTTGCCTGTGGAAAGAATGGAACATTACAAATATTAAAGAGAGCTTCCAATACTTCAGGTCCAGATTAAATGCCTTTAAACTTGTTTATACAGTCCGGTATGCTATCTGTGCGGCCAATCCTGCTGTCAGACACATGTCGAACAAGATTAAATTTAACAGAGTTTGTTTATTATTTAAAACGTTGAGTTTACAATTATAGGTTAAACTATATATTAACATATTTCATTGTTGATATCTCAATTTTATTTTTCTCGGCTAATCTATAATATATATTAAATTAATCCCTGAACCTGTCATTGCTGAAAGATGATTTAATTTGTATAATGACTACTACAGTTCTAAAAATTAAATAGTTCCATTCGAAATAATGTAGCTACTTCTCGTCGTTAGAGTATACTTGCTCAATATTAACACAATCGAAAGTAAAATATAGCATTATAGACAAATACTCATAAATAAGATATCAAAATTGAGCTGAGATTATATTATTTAACGTTAAAAACAGATAATCATTAATCAGCCATAAATCTAAATCATGACAGGTACATAACAGTCATTATTTCACGTCTCAAGGGGTCTTAACTAAGTGCGTGAGCTAAGGAAAAAATTAGATGGATTTGGTAGTTTTAGATAATCTATAAATACATATTGTATAAATTAAGTCCATTGTTTATGTTTTTCCACTTATTTATGACTCAAAGGAGGTACAAAAATACTAATATCCCATACGAGATTATAAACCCAGTTTGTATTGATTAACAAAGATGAAAGAACCGCTCTAAATTATGATGAGCTAAAAAAAGATAGAATGCAAGCTAGAATGATTGCAGAAAATAAGTGAGAAATGAAAATATTGTCATTTGTTCTTCCTCAATAGTTCACCCCAATAAACACTTAATCCCTACATGAGTGAAGAAAAAATAATTCTTTCGATACCGGTCCGATACTGGAGTGTGAGTACCATTATCAGTAAAATTATCACCTTCCTCGGTGGCGTAGTTAGCTAACGCGCTAGTTTCATGTGACTGCTGAGGACGGAGAGATCGAGGTTCTAATCTCGTCCGAGTGAAATAAAGGTGTTTTTTTCTAAACGGTTTTCCACTCTTACTCCACGCAAATGCGGGCTCACTTCCTCCAAACGCAACCTTCCAAGTTCTTAACCCAATAGCGTAATTAGAACTCTAAATTAAATAATAAGTAAAATTATCGGAAAAAAAAGTTTCGATTAAGAAAATACTAGTATCGAAAGGAAAATATCGATATTAGTAAAGTATCGATAATTTTCACAAACCTTTCAGGGCTCTTTTACATACCATAATCGACATGGGACCAACCGATGGCTTTACTTCTGCTTCGAACGAAGTTGTGATACGGATTCTTATCACTCAAGAAAAACCCGTTGATCTCAGATGGGTTTAAACCAATGAACATTGGATCTTGAGGTAAGCACTTTGTCAAAAAACCAGTGAGATCAACGTTTTCAGATTTGATAAAATGTGTTTGTTTTTTATCTAGGCTGAGGGAGAAAGGTAAATTCCTCCTTTATTCCTCTAATACCCCCTCCACCCACTCCTTGAGATGCGCCGGTGCGTACAGTCACGGCATGGGTAAATAAGGCTCTTGTGATAATGACTCATTTTTAAGGATAATGACTAGCATGTCCGGGGTTAAATCGAACATAGACTTCCTCCACTAGTCATTCTCTATAATATTCACTCGGTGGAAATCTTAAAGAGTGCTGTGATCAGCTGTGCGTTTATAAATATGATAAATGTTGTAAGAATAGGCGCCACGTGTCGGACTAAGTCATTGCTATCGGTGAACTGGGGTTATTCACGAGCTATACGTGATTCAATACTGACTACCAGCAACTAGTTCTTTGTTTGGAGTATTATTATTATTATTATTATTATTAGCACCGCGTCTTACTACCCGTTCGGGTTATATGCACTTACGCTAATGTGTAATGGTAGGGTGATTGTGAGATGAAATGGAGGACCTACAGTTTAACGTGGAATCCGAACCACGGTGGAGGCCTGGCATTCCTAACATTCACAAGATGTCTTGTCAGAGGTGAAGGAAGGTTTTGGTAATCAGATAAATCTTTGCCGGGACTGAAGATTGAACCCCGGCCGCCAGCATAGAAGTCTGACACCTTACCCCTAGACCGCCAGGTCACCCTTTGTTTGGAGTAAATACATTTAGAGTTAATTAGGAAAGGATAGTAGCTACAAAAGAAAGTGATGCAGCAGAAACAATAGAAAAAAAAACAATGATTTCCTCGCAAGACTCAAAAATATACATACAATTAGGAAATATGAAGCAAGGGTTTAATGCACCATAGGCAAAATATAAATAAAAATAAAAGGACACCAAAATACCGGACAAAAAGTAAAAATTAAAAATACTCCTTTAACACAACCCTTTAATCACTGTTTGCAAATATATTACCCCTTCTAACTGCACGCGGTTGTATCCGTCCCGACGTCCTTGGTTTGGATCTTGACCGGGTTAGTATACGGACTGATTTCCCTGGATTCACATGCGTCAGTTTATATCCCAGCACTAGATTTAAATATTTAAGTATATTGTGTTTGGGCTCCAGGTAATTTCACGTTCCTTATCAACTATTATACTGGGTTTGTTTTAAGTGGAAGATAACATAAATTGAAGATTCAAATTAAATATTATAATTAATTTACTTCACACTTTGGTCCTGGTTTCCATATGAATGCATCTACTAAATAATGAAAGTTGAGTTGACGTGACTGCGTGAGTGTGCAGGACGCGTCCAATATGTATGATTGTGTGATGGTGAGCCTTTAAAGCCGGTTCACACAGAACGCTATGCTATGCTGTGCTATGCCATGCTAAGGGTTTGTCAGTTGGGTTTCGCACTCATCGCTAGGCAAAGCTATGATTTCTCTTTTGGCTCCTGAATTCACTGTGGTTTCTTTCTGGTATGCTCCAGTGAAGTTAAATTATGGCATTCTCCTAAATTTATTGTTTGTTCTCAGAAGATATTACTGAAGCAGAGGAGCTGCTGCTATTAGAAGATGTTTTGGAAGAGGAATAAAATGTAGGAGGTGGAGGTTTGACTTTTCATTAAACGGTTTCATTGTAATCTAAAAACACAAATTTAAAATTTAGCTAGAATATTAATTAAATACGCGTGAAACGAACTGAAAACAAACCTTCAATAATTCTTTGGTTATTTTCAACCATCCAGCACTGCGTCTGTTTAACACGTAGCCCCTGCTGCGTTATGCGCATGCACAATGTAAGCTGGCTCAAGATGGGAGATGGAAAAATTGCCTGGACAGACATCGGAAAAAACATTGTGTGGTGTAGCAAGGCATAAATTAGTTTAGTTTAGTTTCCTGTGTGGACCAACACAATTAAATATATAGTCCACTATTTTTCTAAACAGTTAGCATAGCAAGTCTTAGCTTAGATGCTATCCTTGGTCTGTCAGCTTCGGGGGTAACTGATTGAGGTCTAGACGAATTGTAATCTCCAGGCGACGCTGTGTTTAGACATTGGTTTCGCGGGTTATGTGGTTAGGAGTAGGAAAAAGGTCGGTGGAAAGGTCCCGGCAGCATGAGTCGCGGTTGGAAGTAGGGTGGCGACTGACGGTCCCAGCAACGTTAGTTGCGGTGGGACATGAGGCAGTCCCGGCAACGTGAGTCGCAGTGGGAGGTAAAGGATCGAGAGGATATTAGACAATATTGGTCTTTTTGATTTTTGACAATTTTTTGTTTGTTTTTCAAACAGGTGGCACACCCGGGTTGGGTAGCCACATTCCAACTTCCATATGCATCAGGAATTACCGTATTATATACCCTCGACTGCTGCATGGCCTTGTCCAATGGGAGATAAGGGAGCTTCCCATTGGTGCGGGGTAGAGATAACTCGTCATGGACGGCAACGAGAACATTATCTGTGGAGCAGCACAGGTAGTATAGAGCATTTGACAGTCTACTCCGAGGAGCATCTCAACAACGTCGTGTGTATATGGTATTTGTTAACCGACGGGTAAAGTGCTTCAGAAGCTTTTAAGGCTGAAAAAGTGTTTTTTTCCACAAATTAACAACTATTCTATACCGGACAGTGTCTTTTAAATGTTAAATTTATAAACTTTTGAATATTAAAGAAAAATCTTTAGCTCGAAATGCTTTGTGCCGGTTCACGAACGATTGATTAGTGTCGATGCGAACGGCTAGTGAGCAGTCGGCCAGCTGGTCGGTCCCAGAAACGTGTGAAAAGTGCTACAGTTAAACTCGATAGTTGAAAATCCAAAATGTCTACCGTCTTGAACATAGAGTTCACGGAGTATGAAGAAGACGATGACACTATGTCTGAGAAATCCCAGGATGGAAGCATAAATACGCCACGCACAAGGAAGGCAACAACCGGGGAGCAACAACTTAGACAGTTGCAAACTAAACAAGGTAGTCAACATCATTCTGACATAAACTATAAACCAGTTGTGTCTCTCAGAAGGAAACACAGAGCCAAACCCGGAGTTGATGTTCCAGTGATAAGGCCTATAAAGGTAAACAATCAGTTCTCCGCACTGGCTAGTGGGCAAGACAACAATGACTAAGAGGGTGCTGCTATGGAGTTATTAAATTATACCCTGTGTGAATAAACTTGATCAAAAAGGTAAATAACACCTCCGATCATGGTACCAAATGTGGCGGAGTGTAACAACATACTTAAACTCCTAAATCGGAATCTAAAGGACGACTAAAAACTTTACTGTATAGCGCAGGACAATAAAATTACTACAAGCTCTCTTGGGGACTCCTCCTCACTGTTAAAGATTCTCAAGAAAAATTCCCTTGAGCACTACACCTATATGCTCCAGACGGATAAGTCCTTTAAGGTTGTTATTAAGGTCCTTCACTCCAGTATGATATGTGATGATATAGGCTTGGAGCTCACTGAAATGGGTTTCACGCCCAAAAATGTGAGATAACTTTTCACGAAATCCACACCACAAATGGCGACACCTAGGCCCCTTCCAACTTTTGTTTGCACACTTGAAAAAAACACAGTCAGTTGAAAAGATTTACGAAGTCAGGGCCATAAACTACACAATTGTAAAGTTAGAAGAATACCGACAATCGGCGAGCACGATACTGCAGTGCCACCAATGCCAACGCTTTGGTCACTCTAAAAATCCCTTTTCCCAAACCCCACGATGTGTCAAGTGTCTGGGTGAACATTTGACTACAACCTGTTCTAATAAAGATAGAATCACGCCAGCACTCTGCGTTAACTGCAAGACTGAGCATGTGGCGAGCTATAGGAACTGCCCTGTACTAGTCAAGGAAGTCTAAAGACGCAACAAGAAGCTGGACAAGTCTACCCAAGGGGGACATAAGGTAACGGAGCCAATTTCTCCAACCAGCCAAGTCACCCAGTGACTTAGATGAAAGAGCATCCCAATGGAAACGCACGTTTCCATGGCTAAGCAGTTATCATACCCAACACCCGTAGTAAACCTTCCCCACAAATTTAGTGAGAGAAATTCTAACACAAATGAGGTTTCTGAGCTAAGAGACCTCCTTCAAATGTTCAAAGATATAAATCTCTCAGGCCTTCTTGCACACCTTAAAAAATACCTGGTTGGACTAAAAAATGTCCCCAGCAAAATTACAAAGGTCCTAATTTTATTGGAAGCAGTCACTGAATTCTTCTGTGATGGCAAATAATCAACCACATCCCCCAGGTGACTTTTTTGAATACAATGTGCTGGAACGCCAATGATATCCTACAGCAGGCTCACGAATGGGAACAGCTATTGGAAACATACAGAGAAGATATCGCTTTCACTTGTGAGACGCTCTTAACAGCAACAACACGTTTGACTTTTTACGGGTACAATATATACAGGACTGGCAGACCTAACGGTAGGGGCTCCCAATAAATACCAATCCTCGACACTATTTTCTTAAAAGAAAGATTCCAAGCACCGACTAGATCAAATACCAAGACTCTTTAGAGAGGGTTATACCACTATAATTGAAGGTTGAATCTACTGAAGAGATGGACAACTCGGTCGGCCTCTTGACATCGACGCTGCTTTAGACTCATCGGGCGTCAACGGCCTATGAAGGTCCTATATTCATCTTAAAGAGGGAACATCCAGACCTGAACTTCTTGATAGCCCAGAAGAGGGAAGCGTGCCATGAATGGCAGACATCCCACTTGTCGAAACATCAAGCCGAATATAGCAAATTAAGGGCCAAGGTTCACCATAGAGTGAAACAGTTGAAACTATTCCACTGGAACGAGTATATTTCGGAAACCGTCAAGAGTAGTGACAGTGTGTGGAAGATTACCAAACAACTTAAAGGAAACCACTCTAAAACTAGAATTCCGGCCATTCACGAACATCATGGGATGACTTACACAGCCACAGCCAAAGAAGATGCTATATCTGAAACATTGGAAGACCAATTCAAGGTGAACATTGATCCCCAGGTTGAAATCTTCACAAGAAAGGTGAAAGATGAGGGGAAGCTATGTCTCGAGGAACCTATAATGGTGCTACCTCCCGTTCCCCCCCGTGCCTGGACTTGAAGTGGACCATGTTATCAGGCATCTAAAAAAGAAGGAAGCCACACGTGCGGACCGAATATCAAATAAGATGCTGTGCCATGCTCCTGATAAAGTCATTCTACTACTGACTTCCATATTTTCTACTACATTAAAGTGGGGCTACTTTCCGGTAGTTTGGAAGGTGGCGGGCGTAATATCTATCCCGAATGCTGGCAAAGACTCCAAATTTCCGCAGAACAAGAGATATATCAGTTTACTAATTTGTCTTGGTATGGTGTATGAAAAAATAATCTTGAAAGATTAAAGCAGTTTGCCCAGGAAAACCGAATGCATCCTGATATTCAATTTGGTTTCCGGAGCTGACACTCCACAATACACCCGGTCACCAATTTTGTGGAGGGTAAAATAGAGAGTTTTAACAGGAAGGAAATTATATCAGCAGTTCTTATGGACGTTTAAAAGGCATTTTATAAGGGCTGGTATGCTGGCCTCCTGTGAAAGATGATTGACTTCAATTTTTCAAGAACTTACATCTACACAATAAGAAGCTTTTTTACGGTCATTACTTTAGGGTAAAAATGGACGGTAAGAGGTCATTCCTACACAATATCAAAGTGGGAGTGCCACAGGGATATGCTCTATCGCCGTTTTTGTACAGCATATAATTATGTTGCTGACATCCCTACGGATCCAAAAATCAGTCTCAAGCTATTTGCGGATGACACCCTGTTTTTCACCACACACAGGAACATCAGGTACAGGTTTAAACACTTGCAAAGATTCCTGGACCAGTTTGGCAACGGATGTAATTGTGGATCATAAAGGTAAACCCTGCGAAGCCCACGGCTATCATGATATCTAAAAGTAGGATCCAGCATACGGACCAGTTTAGTGTCCTGGGTGAAGACATTCCCCTCTTTAATGAATTCAGATATCTCGGTGTCTTAATGGACTTAAGACTCAACTGGAAATCTCACGCCAAGAACTTGAGGAAAAGGGCCATGGGGGCTTTCTCCAGGATTACGGACTGTTCAAGAGCCATGTGCTGAATACCGGGACAAAACTTATCCTCTATAGGAAGGAGTCTAGTCCTTCCTCTACTCGTATACGCCTGTGAAGCGTGGAGTTATGCGGAGACAAATGTTTTGAACCAGATTCAGATGGTCCCAAACAAGGCCCTCAGGTGCATACTGGGAGTCACCACAAGAACAAATAATGCATTATCTACGCCGAGACATGGATCAAGATGCTAAGGGAGATATTCGTAAAACGAAACAGAAGTTTCTACACCAAAACCCGAGAACTTGAGGAAAATCCAATATTTAGAAACCTAGGGCAGTACAACCTCCGAGAACCAAGGGTGTACAAAAAACCAAGACTGAATTAAGATGTCCCTTACCCAGCTCAATAAATTCCAAACCAGCCTGCCCTAGTGCCCTTTCCTTATTTAACCCACCCACTCGAACCAATTTTACATCCGTCAAATCCGAATCGGTGGCGTAGGTGGCTAATGCGCTAGTCGTGTTGAACTCGACTGCTGAGGACGGGGACATCGAGGTTCGAATCTCTGTCGGGTGAACTGAGGGGAGGGGGAGGTTCCTAAATGGTTTTCCACTCTCCCTCCACGCAAATGCGGGTTCACTTCCTCTAATTCAACCTTCATAATTCCTAATCCATTAGAGTAATTAGTACTTAAAGCGTATAGCCCGAACGAGTAGTAAGACGCGGTGCTAAATAATAATAATAATACATCCGTCAATAAATAATTTTTCACAAACTCGCAAACATTTATCAATCCTTCATTGAGTGTTTAATTTGAATTTGTGTTTTTTCTTTCAGGTCATCTAGATATCACACTCACACCCCGAATTACATATCGGGCCTGACTGCACTCGTGTCTACCATCACAGTGCACTACTCTCCCCACTTCACAATTCCTTCTTCCAACTCCACCTTCCTTCCACAATCAATAAACACGTTCACAAAAAGAGGTTATGGTCTGTGACAACAGATCCGTACTCGTATTAACAAGCCAACTACCTTCTCTGAGGGTCACTTCTGACACTCAGAGCTGGTAGACAAGCAAACAAGGGAGGGTTGCGGCAGAGAGGGTGGTTGGCGTGGTCTGTGCAAGTGCGGAGAAAAGACGCAAGGACCGAACAGTGAGGCACAACAAGGTTAGCTCGGCTTAGCTTTAAGTGGGAACCAGCCTTAACACACGTCCACTTTGTATGATGGTGTTAGCGCGAGTATTTATCCAATGGCTGCCACGAGGGCTTCTTGCAACCCTCACCACGTACCCTTGAACGATTTTCCTTCTGAGAAATAAATTAGCCAAGGTCGTTTTCAATGTCAATTTAAAATTGCAACTAGGTTCGAGGAGGTCTTTTACAATCTTTCCTGTTATTTACTGCTAGTTTTTAAGGATCGTAAATACTAAATAAACACAATCTGTATTGTAGTAATATTTTAGAAAGTTAGAACGTCCTTCACTAAAACTCATAAATCCTGTTGAACTTAACATGAAATATGGGATTTACGTTATGTTTCACCCTTTTTCTCTTCCTTTTCTCTTAATATTCTAGGAAGCTTTTAAAATATCAAAATGATGCGCCACAAACAGACGCCGAATGTCATAAAACCATTATTTATATAGGAATTTACAAACCAGTTGTAGGTTAAGTAATATGTATAAAATTCTAGGACTAAGTTGTAACATAATAAACATACACAGAAGAGTGAATTAACTCAGCCCTTTTCAAATGGCCCGTGAAAAAGATTTTCAATCAACTGACAGACGTAATAGAAAACAAAAAATCAACAGCTCTCAAGTGTTTGTTTTGAAGCGAAGAAAAGGAAGAAGGCCCCGCAGGTTGTGGGAATTCCCCGACATCATCCCCCGCAGTGAACATCTTCCCGCCACCCACCTCTACGGCAAGGTAGTAGACCCCTCCTGGCGAGATATTTCTGGTTCTGCGCGGCGAGACTTGGCCGTTGCTCTCTAAAGACACATGCTGGCGAACTTCCGCGGAACACCAGAAATATCTGTCGGCCTGCTGGCTCGCCTGCTCTTTACTTCACTGACGTGAGCACCCAAGGACACAGCCCCCTTCTTCCCAATAACCCTAAAATATTTATTTAACGTAGCATGTGGATGGTTGTCAAGATTAATTTGGACCAAAATAATTACACTCAAAATTAGTTTTTTGAGTTTGATCGTATCACTCAGGTCCCCTCAATAATTTTAGGAATTTTTCACTGCTATGGGTGTAAAAAATTAGACACAGCCAAGCAAAATGTCTCGGGGATGACACATTTATAATAATAATAATAATAATAAAATTATGAGGAATAAGATTTAATTTTCGTGTTAGACTAGACTGCCGAAGACTGGGAGATCAGGGCTCGATCCCAGTTGGGCGTACTGAGGATGGTTTTCTTAAATGGTTTTCACTCTACCTCCACGCAATTTTAGGTGCATTTCCTCTAAATTAAACCTTCCTAATCCCTAACCCATCAATGCGATTATTGCATAGGTGTATAAACCGAACGGACAGTTGGACATGGTGTTAAAAAAAATATAGATTTAATTTTGTTATGTTACAAGGACAGAAAAGACCTGCAAAGTGTAAAAAAATCAAAAATACGTTTTATTTAAGATGTGGTTAAAATTCCACCTTTAAATAGCAACTGTAGTGCTTGCTACTGTACTATATTTTGGAGAATATAATTGTAATCGAAGAGTTTCAGTTAATATTAATTAATACATACTTCTTTTTAGTCATGAGGGTTTTCCAAATAAATCGGAATTTTGAATAACCATGATTCAACGAGTTTCTACAGCTCATTTTTTCAATAGCAGCCACTTTATAAGGCAACCTACCTGATTGCTGAGGCGCAGTAGGAAATGTTTTTATCTCAAAATATTATTCACGTGAAAATACAAGAACAGGGTATTCAACATGATCTTATAGAATTAAAAACTTTACAGTTTAAGTTTTAAAATTTATTTAAAAAATATTCCTAACAATTGAAATTGGCTTGTTTCCCGTGAAATGTATAAAGTTCTGAGATTAGATTAATTTACTACAAAAATAGTCTGCCAAAAATACTGTGCAAGTTTGTAAATGTTCTAAATCTCACACGGTATGACATGTTCCAACAGGTCTCGACAAGATTGATTGACATGTGATTGATTGCGCTAATGTAAGAACATTAATGAACATTAATGAACATGTCTGAACATGTTTGGACAGGATTGAATTTCAAGATAATCTACCCTATACCTAACAGAACCTTGGGGAAATTAAAGCTAGTGTATCTAAGATGGTCGCCCCAATACCCGATGACTCGACCCCTGTCAATCAACTGTCAAGCATGTTTGAACCTGTCTGATCATATATGAACATGAACATGACCGAACATAACAGCTCATGTCCGATCATGTCATATAATACCCGATTAATCCGGACATGTCCGAACATGCCTAAGCATATTAGGAACAATTGACCTAAAATTAATTATGGCTGCCATATTCAAGATGGTAGCGCAACACCCAGACTCCATAACTGTAATTCCCACCCCCACATTTCCTTACAGGGTTAAGCAATTTACTCCCGTTTTCTTACCTTTGTCTCCTGCCACAACAATTTTTACTGTAGTTTAACTTTTTTGATACTACTCCCTTTATTTTTCGCGCAAATATTTCCGAAAATTAACTTGTTTGAACTGGTTTAATGACCGGATTTACTTGTAAGTTTTCTGAGACTTAAACTAACAAAGATTTTTAAATATGGCTAGGCAACTAATAAATAGTATCTTAGTGATACAAGGTCACCATTTACCACTTTGTAACTATTCTAACATTAGATGATTTATTAATACTAGGGTGTATCAAATTTACAACCAATATGCATTGTAGCCTGCAACACACGGTAGTCAAATGACGTCACAGCAATATATAAATTATGTTCACGTGCTATACAGGGAAAATGTACACTGTTTTTTTTTTGTATGAGGTCCATTCTAAAAGGTTTTTTGGCGACCATAATCATACTCTAGTACGTAGGATTTTGGTAGGAGAAAATAAATCTTTCATAACGGATTTTCCAACAAAATCAGTGAATAGCTACACATGCACAGTCTAGGAGTAATAGTTCTGTCATTCTATCCGTGCAGAATATGAACCACGTGCTGGCCGGCCAAGCCACCTGTGCTGGGACGATGACGTCAATAATCCTGGACCACGGCCACCAAAAATACGTTGTTACCCAGGTAGTCGGCCAACACTTCATACCAAAGGATAGCAAGCAGTGCGTCCATCATCTTTTTTTGAGAGGGAAAGTGACAGATGGACAATTTACCAGGAATAACTAGAGTTATGTATATAAACCTAGTTATTCCTGGTATATATATATATACGTTGTAATCAAATAACGCATTCTAAATCATTATTTGCAGACATCCCGGGCTGTTAGTAAGACGTAGTAAAGAGTATTAATACGAGTAAATAATTATATAAGGCCTATTCTATATCTGACGTGAGATGTCATCGGTTATAGTAGACATACACCAACTCAACATCGATTGAGAAATACAAATATATCATAAAGGGTTTTATTTTTAATTTAATTTCCCAGGTCCCTCACTCTTATCCATCCCAGCTTTGAACGTACACGAATTATCTAAATATATATTTCAGTTATCAGAAGTTTACAATACATAGGTTCATTATTAGAGATAATCCATAAATTTCGTAACGTTTTTTCTCAATTTTTATGCCCCTCCCAATGTAACATCAAGTAGACATTTAGCCTAACCCTTATAATGCAAAAAAAAAGCATGTTTTTGCAATTTTTATATGAAACATTTTTTTTGTAAAAATAAATCAAATATTGCTCTATCACAAAGAGAGAGTTTCATTTTCCTTATAGGGTGATAACAGTTGTTGAGTATCTGTTAAAGGTGTCCTAGAGTGACAATTTTTCTCTTCATTTAATAGATATGTTTATGACAGATATTCAACAACTTTTGATATCACCATGTGAATAAAATTAAACTTTATGTCTCTACTGGAGCAATATTTGACTTATTTTGACCAAAAAACAGTGGCGGCTCGTAGTTAAAATTAGTGGGCTGCTGCTCCAGAATTTTTTTAGCCTTTGTTTTAAAATTGTGTAAAAGGGAAAAAAAAACATGTATTAAAAGAAAATGTATTCAGGAACTTGATAAAATCTTAGCAAAAAAAAACCCCAACTTTTTTACTTACTTTAACTTAAATTGTTGGTGACCTGGCGGTCTAGGGGTAAGGTGTCAGACTTCTATGCTGGCGGCCGGGGTTCAATCCTCGGTCCCGGTAAAGATTTATC
>CABEEJ010002276.1:90884-104360 GCA_901482245.1 Timema douglasi | reverse complement strand
AAAAAAAAGATTACTGAAGCAGTTTATTCTGTAATGCCCTTGACATTCTGGTGGTGTTTCCGTGATTAATTCAGTGTTGAATTCTGTACTAGTCAACTATCACCGAGGGAACGACCATCAACAATATTATGGAAGGAAGAATGGCTTATAGCAGAGGTTCCCAACCTGGGGTCCACGAAGAATCCTGTTGTGGTCCGCGAACTATCTATCGGGGAAGACCAATTTATTGGGCTGTCTTTGTGATCTCACCCTGAAGAACTATTTTATGCGATACTTCATTGTTGTGTTTTTAGCTTATTGCTCATTCAATGAGCCATGATATTTCCATAAAGGGCAATAAAGTACTTGATGACATTTTGTCATCACGTATATATGCAACGTTCTCAGTTCATGTAACGTGTTATATATATATGCTTAGTGTTAACAAAAATACGTTGAAAGTACTCTATGTTACCCGGCTCGGTGGCGTAGTTGGCTAACGCGCTTGTCGTGTTAAGCTCATCTGCTGAGGACGGGGAGATCGAGGTTCGAATCTCGGTCAAGTGAACTGGGAGTGGTTTTTCCTAAATGGTTTTCCACTCTCTCTCTCCACGCAAATGCGGGTTCACTTCCTCTAATTCAACCTTCTCAATTCCTAATCCATTAGAGTAATTAGTACTTAAAGCGTATAACCCGAACGGGTAGTAAGACGCGGTGCTAAATATTAATTAATTATTAATTATTCTATGTTGATCCTGACAGTCGAAAACTTTGGCCTTAAAACATCATCAACCATCACATTAGGTGAGTGTTACATTCATATTAAATATAATCATACAGCCTCCTTAAAACAACCTATTTTTAATGATATCTTGTAATTTCTAGATTTTATTTATTTTTAATATGAAATGGGTTAAAAAGAAAATTTGAAATCTAGTGAAGGTTGGGGATCCACTGGTTTATAAAATACCAACGTTTGAAATTATTTTTTTCTGGTCAAAATTTTGCTATATTATTTATTTATTTATTTATATAGCACCGCTTCTTACTACCCGTTCAGGTTATACGATTAAGTACTAATTACACTAATGGGTTAGGAATAGGGAAGATTGAATATAGAGGAAGGGAACCCGAATTTGCGTGGAGGGAGAGTGGAAAGCCATTTAGGGAAAAACCATCCCCAGTTCACCCGATCTAGATTCGAACCTCGATATTCCCATCCTCGGCTGTCTAGCTCAACACGAAACTAGCGTGTTAGCTAACTACGCCACCAAGGTGGGTTGCTATATTATTTGTGTTGAATTAAAAGCTTTGATAATATCTATCAAAAGTGACAGATGGAAATCAAATGGCTTGACGTATGAATTTAATAAAGTACATTCACCAGGGTGAACTCCTAATTATCTTCCCTCTCTTTCTATTTAATACATTGGCGTTTAAGTCTGATAGTGCTTAGAGTGCTTCAAACTAAGATGTAACCCGCTTTGCAAAATAGCTTCCAATTCACCAAGTAGGTGACGTCGTTAAGCTATTTATTTTGGATTTTAAGCCTTAGGCCAAGCCACCACCGAATCGTGTAATAATGATAATGCGTTTAAAATAATAATAATAATGTGAGAAAATAATGCTTCATAAGAACAGGCCTTACTCTTTTTTAGTACAAGAACTAGTATTTAGATTGCGTGGTCACCCCGGACAGCGCGTTTCTTTGTTTCTAACATAGAGAAAAAAAATCGTTCTTCCGATACAGTTTTTAATAAACTTAAAAAATCTTATTTTAAATTTCAGCTTGGAGGTGCCCATGTTTGTACATAGGGGATATTTATTTTTACATTCTTTCAACACCTCGTAGAAAGAAAGTATTGTGATCGTCCAAAAAGTCTAATTCCTAATTTTGATAGATGTCAGTCAACGTTTCATGACCCCTTGAAATCAAAATAGGGGTTTCCGCAATACCATCTGTCTGTCCGTCTGTTTTTATGTTCCTCGGGCTAAAGTAGAAACTATTTTTTTTACCGCTTGGGCTCAAACTTGGTATATGGGGTTTTCATAAGGTCCCCCCGAGAGGTTTTTGGAATTAAATATCCAACTCTAAATCTAAGGTTAGTTTACTGATGAACAGAGAAAAATCGAGTTTCTCGAAACTCGCTCTAACGATTTTGATTAAATTTTATATCTAGGCACTACTTATCATTGTAAACAAGAAGAAATTATCGTTTTATAATGAAAATTACTTTGAGGGTACTGTTACTTGAGGTAAATTTTACCATTTTCATCATTTCCCCGCAACTATTTGAGGTTTAAATAGCTTATCATTGTAAAGTTGTAGTACTATTAAATATAAAAAAAATCTTTTGGTTGAAACATATAATTTCTTAGCTATAAGCAAATGTAATGTATACTTTTTAATTTAGGTCTTTAAAAATAAATTTGATTCTTATGCTATTTGGTGGACAAAAATATTTCTCTTTTTCAATTTTTCTGTAACAGTGTGCCTAGTTCCTAATGCCATGGAGTAAGTAACATTTTATATTATTTAATTTATGATTTTGGTGTTGTATTTCTTCTACAACAGTGTATATACCTATTATATCGTTTCACAAATCTCAACGAGTTTTTAGTAAATGTCTATTTTAAGATAAAAGCAGGAGAAAATTCTTTGAGGTTTGCCATATCATTTATTTTTAAATTTCCTCCCTATGCGTGTGGTAGATATTGTTCATGACTTACAAAAAAAAAACTCTTAATTTTATTAATATAACTTAGATGTTATTATTTTATCCGGTCTTTGAAACATTTTATAATCATTACGATATTAAAGTAATTGATACGTCCCGGTTCAGAACTTTGTTTGAGCATGACCTCGGGTGCTAATTACCAGAGCTAGTTGAATTCATCTCCCCTCCACCCCCTCACACGCCCTCTACCTCCCCTCTATCATTGTGACCGTAACTTTTTGTTGGATATTTTCCTGTTATAGCGCAACTTTCTCGCGGTGTTTCATTTCATAACTCGTCGAATAGGGCAATGGGTGGGCTATGAGGGAGGAGAGTTACAAGGGAGGGAGAGGGGATGGGGTCAGAAGACCCCGAGTTGAGGAGAGAGTGGTATTGGTGATAGTTCTAACTTTCAAAATTGTAGCAATTAATTCAACCTCTTGTTTACTCTCCACCCTCAACTTCTTTTTTTTAAATACCTCGACCAACTCGTTCAATGTAACATTGTTTGGGGAGCGAGAGGGGAGAGTGTACAGAGAGAGTATGGAGGGGTATCTGTTGAAAATTTCTCATCCTCATCCTTTTACAAAAATAAAAATAAATCCCTATTCAAAAACCCTCCACCGCTATCCTCATGATATTTTAGAGGTTGACCTCCCCCTACCCCTGTCCAATGAACCTTAACGTGTATTTTTAAATTTTCCTGTTGTAAAAAGTATTTATTTTTAATTTTGTGTTACAAAAATTTTAATTATGTTTCTTGTTATTTGATTATTTTTTTCTTAACATTGTATGGAGACCTTTCACATAATTCACTTCCTCTTGTTGGTTTTATTAACGCATCTGTATTATGTTATTTAACAGGGCAAACCCAACAATTTTCGTTTTTAAAACAATGGATTTTCTCTTTAATATTATTCTTTTACGTTTGAGTAAAATGACATTATTAAGGGGTCTCCGGTTTTGATGAATGTGTTTGTCTAGTGTGTATGATGAATTTTAGATCTTCTAATTGAATTATTAACTAGGCATGGTGTGCCAAATGTATTCTTACTTTTACTAAGGTTGTCAATATCGATATCTCGATATCCTCTTTTCTCACAGGAATCGAATAAACGATAATCGATATTAATAAAAAAATATAATATGAATTGAAGTCGAAGATAAAGTGTTTTTTATCACCACATCTTACCACCTGTTCAGTTTGTACGCATGAATTATAATTACTCCAATGGGGTAGGGATGAAGAAGTAAGTATTTTAAAGGTAATATACCCGCATTTGTTTGGAACTAGAAAGGGGAACTAGAAAGGGGAACCATA
The DNA here is from genome assembly GCA_901482245.1 of Timema douglasi. Classification (NCBI taxonomy): domain Eukaryota; kingdom Metazoa; phylum Arthropoda; class Insecta; order Phasmatodea; family Timematidae; genus Timema; species Timema douglasi. The sequence continues at coordinate 100,343 of CABEEJ010002276.1, read as the reverse complement.
TATTAAAAAACACTCTATCAGCACACGAGAATTTCTATGAGCGAGAATGAAAGCCCCCACCGATTTTACCAGGAAACGTATTTTCACATACCTTACAGTGTTCTTCTACAAGCCACAACCAACATGGGACCTAAGGCTCTACTTCCCCTCCGAAGGAAGTTGTGCTACGGATTTTTATCACTCAAGAAAAATTGGTGGTCCTCAGCTGGGTTTGAACCCATGTGCATCGGGTGCTGAGGCGAGAACTTTATCCCAAGACTTATCAAGGTCGATAATTCGAGGTAAAGGATTTTGTAACTTATATCCAGACAGAAAGAGTCTTACTGACTATATCAGTGAATAAACCAAATAGCCTGAGTTGTAGACGATTTGAAAAATAGTTTATGAAAAATACTATTTCAAGATAAAAAGAATTATAGCAATATTTCAGAATTAATATAAACATTATTATTAGCACCGCGTCTTACTAGCCTTTCGGGTTATATGCACAATATAAAAAAATTATAGTCCATGTTTTAATGTTATATCTTTAAAACTATTATTAAAACTTGGTGCTAAAGCTAAAAGGACTTTTTTCTCCATTTGAAAGGTTTCTGGTCAGAAGCCGCTTTGCCCATTACTAACAAGTTATTCAAGAACAACTGCTTTTACCCACTGAAGCAATGTTTTATTTATTATAGTCCAAAAGATGTTTTTTTGTTATAAAGACCATAAATATGCGGACCCTAACTTGCTTTCCCTTACACACCCACCTTAAAATATCTCAACAATAATACAAAAGTTCCCAGTATGTAGGATTACACGTGAATATGTATGGAATAATTAGGGCCCATCCCTAAATTACGTAAGGCTTTTTCTCATGATTTTCGACCCTCTATCCCGTTCCACACTTAAGGGATCGTAAGATTTTTCAAGAGCCCCTCCCCCTTCACCTCTCCAAATTTTATATTTTTTCATGATTTGGTAAATTAGATTATTTATATCGTGTAATGATTTTTAGACATAAGAATTAGTAAATAAAGCAAGTGGTATGAAATATTAGAATAATTTAATCACATTAAGTAAATGAAATAATTGTAACAATTTTATTATCTATATATTTATTTTCTGGCAAAAAATAATAATTTTGTCTCCCCATAAACATTGATTAAATAAAACTTACATAAAAACATAAAATAGATTCTGACTCAGCACCCATCGTAAGTAAATGTAATAAGATATTGAATCCACCCCTTCCCCCAAAAATAACCCTTACTTAATTTAAAGGCGGCCCTTTGTGTGTTTAAATGATTTTTTATATCGCCTTTATTTAGTTCTTTCTTTATTTATTTAATTTAATATGTCCTTAAATGTACACTATGTGAAGATGCATGTGGTCAATATGTTGTTCCCTTCCTTCACCTCTGACAAGATGTGTATTAATCACAACTTGTGAATGTGTGGAATGCCAGGCCTCCACCGTGGTTCGGATTCCATTCCAAATTTTATATTTTTTCATGATTTGGTAAATTAGATTATTTATATCGTGTAATGATTTTTAGACATAAGAATTAGTAAATAAAGCAAGTGGTATGAAATATTAGAATAATTTAATCACATTAAGTAAATGAAATAATTGTAACAATTTTATTATCTATATATTTATTTTCTGGCAAAAAATAATAATTTTGTCTCCCCATAAACATTGATTAAATAAAACTTACATAAAAACATAAAATAGATTCTGACTCAGCACCCATCGTAAGTAAATGTAATAAGATATTGAATCCACCCCTTCCCCCAAAAATAACCCTTACTTAATTTAAAGGCGGCCCTTTGTGTGTTTAAATGATTTTTTATATCGCCTTTATTTAGTTCTTTCTTTATTTATTTAATTTAATATGTCCTTAAATGTACACTATGTGAAGATGCATGTGGTCAATATGTTGTTCCCTTCCTTCACCTCTGACAAGATGTGTATTAATCACAACTTGTGAATGTGTGGAATGCCAGGCCTCCACCGTGGTTCGGATTCCACGTTAAACTGTAGGTCCTCCAATTCATCAAAATCACCCTACCATTACATATTAGCGTAAGTGCGTATAACCAGACCGGGTAGTAAGACGTGGTGCTACTACTAATAATATGTTGTTATTACTATTATCGTTGTACACACACACACTATAAATTAGTTTTTAATTATATTAATAAACATAAGTATAAAATATGAACATGTTTTATCATTAAGGATCGACCTCACTGGTCTTAGGGTAAAGTGCCCGCCTCGGGACCAGATGTTTATGAGTTCAAACCTAGCTGTGATTGACGGATTTTTCTTGAACGATAAAAATCCGTAGCAAAACTTTCTTCAAAGAGGAAGTAAAACCATTGGTCCAAGTCAATAGTGGCACGTAAAAACATCTGGTGCATTTGGGAAAATAACTGGCAAAGTTGGTAGGCTCTTTCGCTATTGTTCATATAAATTATAGTGTGCTGATAATCAGTCGGTTTAGAAAGTGTACGTTAAATACCTTATATAAATGAAAAACTATTATTAATAATGGGTTAAGTGTAAGGAAAGGCGCTGGTCTTAACTTAGTCCAAATAAACGAGTTATTATTATTATTATTATTAAGTAGCTTTCCTCTCTGTCTGATTCTCGCTCCTTCTACCATAGGTTTTGTCTGTTTCTATCTCGCCTCAAGGGGCACCGGAAGTGACGCGATTGGAGGGGACGTGGAGATGTCCGGAAATGGAAGTTGTCAGTGGTTACGTACGTTCTCCGCCACCGGGAGGGTGGAAGGGTTATGCAAGGGGTTGCTGCCTCATTCACTTTGGTGGAAAGGGTAGGGAAAAGGGAGAGGGAGAATTTTCCCTTCTTCACACAGTGTCCACCAACGATGTGGGTTTGAGGGACCGTTTTTATTAGGGCAATACTCCAAGTAGCGTAGCCAGGGGAAGGCTATAAGGGGATGTGGAAGAATAGGACCCCTTTACCGTAATTTGTAGATACCCTAAGATCTGAAAATATATCCGACCACAATCTTAGAACTTGAATAATATTGCTATTATTTTATTTTCTAATTTTTTCTAACATCGCGTCTTACTACCCGTTTTGGCTATATATTTTTGTGATAGTTACCAACGCTAATGTGTTAGAGATACGGAAGTTTGATTTTATAGTAAGTGCACCCGGATTTTCATGGCCAGAGGGATTGTAAAACCGTTTAGGAAAAAACCACCCTCAGTATACCGGATCGGGATTTGAACCCCAATTTACCCGTCCCTTGAGACAGGGGTTGCCATACTCTTTAAGCCATAAGATCCCTTGTATCATTCATGCTGGAGCCCTCATAGTTTATTTTACGCTAATATTATGAATATTCAATCAGGACAGTTAAATTTTACAAGCATTAATATAAAACAGACGGAAAACATCACATGTTCTGGTTGCACCTTTGTAAAAATGCCCTTTATTCATATTTGAAAAATAACCCTGTCAATCCTAATTATTGGTGTTTTTTATATTGTGAAAAACCAATCAAGAATATTATAGAACTACCTCACCGAACCCGAGATAGCTGGTGGAAACCAAGGATGCACTGCCTTAAACCATGCGGGCACTGAAGTGGGTCATGGGAAATTAGAACTGCGGTAGATAACTCGACACTGCTTGGTTCTAAAAAATTGGATAATTTGAACCCCCCACGATTCCCCCTAAAACTCCTACACAATAAATGGTAAAAAAAAAAATTTAATTAAAACTTTCGAAGGAAATGTTGGGATAGTTTGAAGCCTATATGTTGTTAATTTTTTCGTGTCTGTACTCATTTAAAACCTACCTTAGCTATCTTTATTAAACCATCTCAATGTCAAATAAAGTTGGAGTTAGCCTACCGACACACAGCGGGGAATTATGCACCGGTGGCGAGCAGGTTGCCTAATATAAGGGATATGTTTGCTCGGCTTTCATCAATTTTGATTTAAGTCTACAATTTTCGTATGATAATGTTTTCAAGTTTTTATATTTATTGTTTGAATTTTTCTTGTTTTTTATGTATGTATTGATTGTTTATGCATGTTTTGTATGCAACACATTTTGAGGCTATTAATTTATTGTTTACCAGCTGCCTAGATACTCATGTAAATGATTAATTAGAATTTTGGACATTTTGATACTTTTTTTTAGCTATCCCTTGAACTTCAAATCATAAAAGTTACCGTACACTATATATAGTAAATTTCTAGCTTTCCTAAAAGGTTGTTCCTATCAAAATTGGACTGTGTTTACCAGTTTAAAAAAACTCCGGTTTCAGAAAGTTACCAAAAACACCAATGACGCTTGTAACAACGCCCATATACACAAATACGAACGAAAGAAAAAAGTTAATCTTTTAGGAAGGGATGGGGGGTTGTTGTGTGTTTTTAATACGGATTACATCAAACTCATATCAATTATAAAATATGATATTGTGTTTGTAATAGCAGTCTCGCTACAAGAATAGGGCTGATCTCCCAACGCTAAGGCCCCATGAGAAGCACTCAACCAAATTACGTGCGTGGTGAGGTATGATGGGGGTAAAAGGAGGCGCAACACAGCTCTCTTTGAAATATCTGACGCCTTGATCCTTATTGGTGGAGGTGTGACGTCACAAGGTGCATCTCTCGAGGGTAGGGAATCATAAGCTGCGACTTTGTACTACCGACGTTTGATTCCGTTTAGTGCCGCCTTAGGGTTTCTGAAGGGGTGGTTGGGTCAAAAAGATGACGTATCAAAGTGGTCGGTGAGGCAGGACAAAGGGATGAAATGTTTTGTGCAAGGTTTGTTTTTTTGTATCTGAGGGATTGCTCGGAAAGTGAAACATAATTACCGATACACAATTAAGCGAGGTAACCCGTTTCTGTGGCCGCATGGTCTAAGGGGTCACACTCGTAATAAACTGGACTGTTGATGAAGATACAATCCAGGTTTGAGTTCCGGTCGGTTGTACTGGGGATGGTTTTCCTAAAGAGTTTTCAACTCTCCATCCACGGAAATGTGGGTACACTTCCTTTAAATTCAACCTTCCTCATCCCTAACACATTAGCGTAGTTATATATATATGTATATATATATACGTATAACCTGAACAGGTAGTAAGAGGTGGTGCAAAAAATCTTATCTATGTATAGCCAGAGCCAAAATCGGAATGTTTGAGTACTTGTCGCCGGTTATGAGTAATGTATGGTTGTCAGATTTTACATTTACACTTTTTTTATCGACTGAATTAATTACAATTATTTTATTTTATTTTTTATTTTATTTGTGTGTTGATATTCATTGATATTTCGCTTTAACTACAATTGTATACTTGGCAGCATAACAGCCCTCCATAGTCGCAGATGGTTGTGTTATCTGATAGATCGAGATACTATTGGTCGCTCATATGTAACTGACGATTACACACGTCCATCACAGACTCTGCCTTAAACTAAGAGTGAAAAGTTACCATGAGCACGGGATGAATCCTGGATAACTCCATGGTAGAACATTGGCGTGCTAATCCAAGGGTCATGGACTCGATTCCCGTATCACGGTGTCATTTTTTAACTAATTTAAATTAGGTCTCTATCAATAATGTAGAAAATTTAAGGCGCCCTGTGCAAAAATTTAAATTGTTGACCCAACCCTCCTCCCCTTCCACTAAAAGATAAAATAAGAGTTCAAAATCTCTAAAATGTTGGGGTTTTATTTTCTAACGATTAAAAAAATAGATTTTTACAAAAAAACATTGTTTATACTATTTATAAAAGATGTGTACTAATATGGCGAATACATATAATTTTATTGGGTGACCGCCAATTTTTGGGAGATAAGATTATTTTTTCTCTTAAAATCAAAATATTAAAGTAATTTCTTAAACGAAGCAAGATACGGAGAAAAGAAAAGAAAGATTAAATTGTTGTCCTGAAAAATATCCAAAAAATGGCTTTCTTACTCCCCCCCTTTTTTTCCCTCTTTATGTAGCTCACGTAGTTTTCTTAATTCTTATAAAAAAAATTGAAAAATGAAAAAATATATTAGATTTTTGGGAAAATTGATTCTTTTATTTTTATAAAAATCTGCAGCCATTTTGAGAGTTTTGACCTTTTTTTTAAATATTCTGGTGGATTTCAAAAGAGAACTATAGGCTCTCTCAAATTCAAAAATGAAAAGTTGACTATACTAATTAGTTAAAAAAAAGATTTTTTAAAACGTTTTGGTCCATGCAGTAGAACCTTAGTAGTCCGAACTAGTCCAAACCTTTGGTAAGCCGAACGCACCTTAATTGAAATATGCCAAAATACAGCTGTATGAAATGTGGTAAACAGGAAGTTTAGAATGAACGTTCTAGCGAGCAAAGCACGTGAGCCCACTGCAACGAATATTTTAATTAGTGATTTTTAGCTATTTTTTATTTTTATCATTTATTAGTGATTCGTTTTTTTTATCAAAATATTATACGTCCTATCTTTTTGTGTCTTAATCTTCCACATTGTTAAATAAAATTTTATTTAAAAAGGCAATTATTGTACTGTTACGTATTATATTGTATTATATTTGTCTTGTTTATAAATAAGATACATACTTGACAATCCGAATGAATTGTTAATCCGAAACACCCTCGGTCGCAATTTGTTCGGATTATCAAGGTTCGTTCTACCGTATTTTGAAAATTTTATTTCATTTATCGGACATAATATGCAGGCTAAAACTTGTTTCAAAACCTGGCATTCAAAACAACAATAAAAACGTATCATTCAATAATCACTGTAGATCTGTATTTCCGTAAAACAAGAAATAAAAAATACATAATTTTGGTTAAGGGGGTTATGAAACGTCTACATCCATCAACACTTACAATTAGATTTTCTTGACGATCACAATACTGTCTCTCTCCTAAGGGTTGCGAGTATAATACCAAGCCCGTCTGTACAAAAAATTGCCTCCAGCAGATCAATAAAAGTATATATAAAAAAAGAAAAGCCCGAGACCTTATGTCCAGATGGACTCCTTAAGACGATTGTTTGTCATCTCCTCTTAACCTTCTTAACCCTCCCCCAAGAAGACGCACACTCACGTAGAATATGAAGAAAGAAAGTAAGAAAAGAAATGTAAACAATAAAACAAAATTGAAGTTAATCTTCTTCTTACCGAATTCAAATAAAGTTCTTTTTTTTCTTATGAAGAGTTTGTTTTGTGAAATGAGAGGTTAGATTATTTCTTCTTTACGAGAGTAGAAAGACTCTCCTTGGAACTTTGGTGGCAAGCGGAGTGGCGTCTTCTTCCTCCCCGGTAAGAGGATCAGAAGAGGGAACAAAGGTTCGCATCCTTGGAACGTATAGACTAGGTCCTTTCTTGTCTAAGACCCTCCATGACAGATACACATGGGGTCGTCGGAGAGAAAGCATTGTTGAGCGTCCCCGGGACTTAGCGGAGTGGGAGGGAAGGGGAGGAACTTGATGATTCTCATATTTAGCAAGCTAGGGCTGTTTCTCAACGCAGGGACTAGGCTTGAACGTGGAAGAGAAACTGATTAGAGTTAAGGCTGATTCTCACTGGAGGGCCTAGGCTTGGTCGTGGTTGATAAAGAGGAAAGTTAAAGCTGATTCTCACTGGAGGGACTAGGCTTGGACGTGGTTGGTAAATAGGAGAGCTAAGGCTGATTCTCACTGGAGGGACTAGGCTTGGTCGTGGTTGATAAAGAGGAAAGTTAAAGCTGATTCTCACTGGAGGGACTAGGCTTGGACGTGGTTGGTAAAGAGGCGAGCTAAGGCTGATTCTCACTGGAGGGACTAGGCTCGGACGTGGTTGGTAAATAGGAGAGCTAAGGCTGATTCTCACTGGAGGGACTAGGCTTATACGTGGTTGGTAAAGAGAAGAGTTAAATCTGATTCTCACTGGAGGGACTAGGCTCGGACGTGGTTGGTAAATAGGAGAGCTAAGGCTGATTCTCACTGAAGGGACTAGGCTCATACGTGGTTGGTAAAGAGAAGAGTTAAAGCTGATTCTCACTGGAGGGACTAGTCTTGGACGTGGTTGGTAAATAGGAGAGCTAAGGCTGATTCTCACTTGATAAACCAGGCTTGGACGTAGTTGGGGAAGAGTAGAGCTAAGGCTGATTTTCACTGGAGGGACTAGGTTTGGAAATGGGTAGGCCTAGTAGCTGTCTCTTAAAAAAAAACTATAACTGATTATCAACTAAAGGTACTGGGATTGAATAGGGTTGGCGACTTGGAAATACAACGTGTATCTAAAACATTGCATCAAACTTTGGCAGGCTATTCCTTGGGTGAAAATAGAATAATTCACATCAGCAACCTAGGGTTCATCTTAAATATTAAGGGCGGTATTCACCCCTAAAGATAAAGCTAAAAACGACTATTGTGTGAAATAGTATGAAAACTTATTAAGGTATTACAACGAATCTTTGTATACTACTTATTGAAACCTTGAGCATTAATAAACTAAATGTGCTGTTACCGTTACCCACCCTCATCATGTAAAAAAGGGGGAGTTGTAACACTTTTTTCTGCAATAAAATATGTCAGAGTAAGTATTAATAATTTTGACTTAAGATTTCAAAACAAGGATTAGAAATTAACAAAAAAGGTATCTTGGAGAAACTGTCTACCTTTCCCCGTTTACGAGATAGTCACACAAGTTTGAGCTCAGAGATAAGTGTAAATGCCTGCCAGGTAGGCAACCAGAATTGAAGTTTTACTTCTCACTGCAGTTGTTTAAACATTTTTACCGGCACGTGTGACAATGTATCTCGTACATTTGGTAAACAAGGCTGGTTTGTGTGTAATGATGGATAAACTCAGATACTTTTCCTTCTTCATAAGCTCCGATGTGTTTCTATTTATCACATTAGTAAGTTATGCTTACACAGTTCACACTTGGGTGGGATTTTAATCATTACACTCACTCGAGTATTGAAAACTAAATTAAGAAATATTAATTGTAGTTCTTGTATGTTTTAGTTCCTAGCTTCAAAATCATATTCATAGCAAGTGTTCAAAATGGCGACCCCTAACGTCATTGCAATAATTGAGGTGGCGTATCAATGACTTGCGTAATCTTTCGAAAACACGTGGTGTTTCTTAAACCTTATAACCTACAGCACCTATCCTGGCTAACAGGTCTTCCTCGGATTCAATGGTTGTCTCGCACACCATAGCTTTGTAAAGCCCCACAGAAAGAAGTCTAACGTATTAAGGTAACGAGAGCGTAATGGCCACGCAACAGCCATATAGGTTCCCTACCCGGCAAGAATTAACACTTGTATTTGAAATCAAACATGCATGATTATCTTGGAAACGGGTAAAGCTATACTTTCTCCAAGACACCTCATTTTGTTAATTTCTAATCCTTGTTTTGTAATATTAAGTCAAAATTAGTAATACCTACTCTGACATATTTTATTGCAGAAAAATGTGTTAACCCCCCCCCCCCCC